>JASDQU010739951.1:63078-105239 GCA_032191745.1 Picea mariana
TCTGCATTCTGCATCTTACCCGGTGGTTTGGGGGCGGTCAAGCTTTTCTGGTGTCTCTCTCTCCGACCGCCTTGAAACAGGATACGATTAATCTGCAATTGCAATTGCCCTGCTCCTTTCTCATGGCAAGGAAGCGAGGAACACCCCGCCGGGGCGCAGCATGGGCGGCTCAAAAGGAGCAGAGGCGCCGCAAGGATCAATTGGAGCGGGCCTTAGCTCTAGCGACATCCATTCTAAGACAGAGAGCCAGAGCAGAACAAATTGAGCGACTTACCACCATCGCTGAGCCGAGTGTTGGATGTAGTAGCGATTCTCGAGGAATGGCGCCGGGGGTCCTGCAAAATTCCGGTTCGAAGGAGGAGTTTCCTCCTTGCATCATTGAAGAAGACCCGTCCCTAGCACTTTCTATGGAAGACCCGTCTCTCTGCGAGAAGCCCCAGGCGAAGACCCATCCGGAAGCCTGCAAGTTCAATTCGACACTGTTAGACGACACTCCTGGCTGTTTAGTGGAGGAAGTTCCCTGGCTGGGTGACGAAAATTGCAGTTGCCTTGGTGCACAGGCGTTCGATGAAGGCTCAAAGGGTGCGACAGCTGCGGTGGAGCAGATGGCGTTCAACGGGAGCTCCGAGGCGACGATGGAAGGGGGTGGCAGCTTGCATGGCTCAATCTTTGAGGACGAACACCTGGCTATCTTGCGTGATCTTCGTGGGCGCATGTCAGATCTGGAACATCGGGCTCTCCTCATGGGCCAGCGCATGGATATGCTTTTTGATGCGTTATCCAATGAGCCTGTCAAGCGGAGATGTCCCCTTTGCGCACAAGCCTTCGCCATCCTGGCAGGGACCACGCGGCAGAATTGAGGGGATGACAGGTCACCAGGCACTTAGGTGTCTTATGCTATTTCAGTTTCTAGTTTTATATGTCTACTTGGTTCCTAGCTTTATTACTTCACTGTTTATATGTATTTAGACATTTTGCATCTGTCCTGGTTTCCTCCGGGCAAGACAGATGCTACTCTGCTTTTAAGATTTTCATGCTACTGCTACTTGCCCGTTATATATGCTGGTTTTCGATAAATCGGCAGCATTTTGGGTGGTTTCAGATACACACTTTCTATACTCTGTAAGAGTTTTGGTTTTCTAATATAGCAGGTTCTACTTTTTATTTAAAAAAAAAAAAACATACTAAAATAAAAAAATAAAAACTCTTTAGTTTTTCCCCAATATTTTAACACACAAACAAACATACATACATATTTTTGTGGATTCTAATATTATCATTACATGTATATTATGATTGTACTTTAGCAAAACTATTTTACCATTTTATAATTAATATTTATTTAAAAAAATTGGTTAGGGTTATTAATTTTAACTACATAACATAATAATAATTACATTTAATTGTGTATAATACTGGTTTTTTTACACAAGCTGTGCTTTGTCTACACATTCCAATGTTCAAAGAAATTCTTGGTAAAGGTTTTTTTTTTAAGTTAAAATAGTGCATGCTAAATATATTGTAGCTATTAGTTTAGGGTTATATGGAGAATGCAATATTTTCTATTAAGCTCTTAACCTAGGTTGACATGGTGCTATTAGTTTATCTTAACTATTATTGAATGTTAGTGATTTATAAAAATTTGTGTGATTTTCACATATGTATTTATAGATTTTATGGGGTAAAATTTGGGAGGCCTTATATTCTTGGTTCCAAGCTTGTGCATGGCTAATTATCCATACAATCATAGTTTATATCCTAATCCTCTTGTTATAATCCTTGAATCTTATCCAAATATTCTTTCATAAGGGATTTTTTCATGTTATAAGTCCTTATGCATGCCCCTTGATCCATAGAAGCAACATTTAGGGCGGACGACCCCTATTTTTTCCTCAAATCATGTCAAGGGATAAGAGACTTGTCGTTGGTGTGCCAAACTTTGAAATCAAGGTGATACCATGCTCATGACCCAATGATTCTTTTTGGAGGGCTTGTATCATAGTTTGGGGCACAATTCATAGCTCATAAACCCTAGAAGTAGTGTTTATAGCTCATGCCCCTAGTTATTACACCCAGACAAATTCTTCAGATAGGAGTCCCATCCTTGGTCCACCAAACCTCATAATGAAGCTCATATTGATCAAGGAGGATCCAAAACGCTCATAGAGGTTGAGGAGGATCTGAAATGCTCACAAAGGTACAAAAGGATTCAAAAAATATCAAAATACAATTGTCTCAAATGCTCTCTAAAATGTCATCAATGTGTAGAGCTCGATGATAGCTTTCCAATGGTGAAAATATCGCCTCAAACATAGTTCGTATTCAAAAGTTATGGATTGTCAAAGTTCAAGTCAAACTAGGGAAAAAGGAAAAAAAAAAGTCAACAGAGTCAAGGTGACATGTGTCACCATTGCAAGGGTGACACATGGCATGACCGTAAAACCATACTATACATACAGGTGGATGAATCATGTGTTGACACGTGGCAGACAATTAGTGATGTGGCATGTCTAGTTGGCAGGGGATGTGGCAATTCATATAGTTCAAGTAGACCAATTATGTATTGACAAGTGGAAAAGATATACCAATGAGAGGCTGCCACGTGGAAACCTCCCATTGGCCATTAATGGTTAGGTTTATCAAAATTATAGGAGTCGACAGGGTCGAACCCGTGACCTCTCATAAATTTACACAAACCTCCATTGCAATTATGCCATCATATTAGTGCTTACCAACATATGGCACCACATATACTTAATCTTGGTCAAAGGTTTATTCGGCGAGGAAAGGGGCCGAGTGATAAGCCCCTAGCCCTTGGTTTATATGTTATCCCATATAACCATAACCAACACCATATTCAACACAACCGAGTATTAAAACTTTGGTTAAGAAACATCCCATGTATATACCATAAGTTACATCAAAGCATCAACAAAAGAGGGGATCGCGGGGGATGGAACTTGCGACCTTCCCCATATAGTACCATGCCATAACCGTTGCACCAAAGCACGGGGTTTGTTATGGAACCCGCCTAACAAACCTTTATTGGCAACCAATAATTCCAGAGGGAGGTTAAGAGGCCCACACCCTATTTAATGGCATGTGGACCAAGGAAAATAACACACACAAATGCAATAAGATGTCTCAAAGTTCATGCTCGAGGGTAATTAGACTTATAGGCTACATCATAATGCATGACACAAGGTTCCGACATAGAATTTTATGAACTTTATGTTCGAAAACACATGTATTCCAACAGAGGACGAACACCTTCAGTATCCACTCACATAACTAGATCAAAGATCAACACACCGATGTTTTCACGTGGTAAAACCCCTATGGGGAAACACCCACGGCCCCAGCCAACGCGACCACTTGGAGCAGTTTATTAATGCAAAGAAAAAGATTACAGAGATATTTTACAAGAGAGTTTCTCACAATCGATCATCGATAAATGACCCTCCATGCTCTTTAAATAGAGATCATGGACCAATCGGGTGCTAAGCCACAGATCAATGGCCGTTAAGATCGAGGAGAGTATGAATCACCGGATCACTCTATCTCGGGAACATATAGTGACCGTCGGATTTCCTAACTACAAATGCATACTAATGCATACTAAAGAAACACACTAGAAAACACACTTTTACCTAACGACATAATAGACCAAGTAAATCTTAACTAAATCCTAAGTGTCTAAATATCCTAACACTTTATACTCATTTTTATCGAAATTTCACAAGGAATTCGAAGGCATACTATGTTTATGAGTTTGAGAAACACAGAAAAAGGTCATTGTAAAACACAAGCATTCGAGCATTAATAAAGAGATCTCTATTGGAAGCGGACCTGGAGACGTAGCCCAAATTGGGTGAAATTCGTTATCAAACTTGTGTACGAGATTTAATATTGTTGTTCTATTTTCGCTTACTTATTTGCAAGTTGTTTATCATTAAAGTGTATTTGGATAGATAAGTATTTCACATGTGAATTGCAAACAGTCAAACGATCATTTTTATTTCAAAGATCAAGTAGATGTTACTATGTTTTAAAGATAAATAAGCATCTAAGTGTTTTTCGGATCAAGTTGGTATCAGAGCGAGGTTTGACAAGTGTTTGTGAGTGAATTCTTACAAGGTCCAAATCCAAGCGAGGAGAAGGAAAAATTACAAGTTACAATGCAGAGATTGGTGCAAGAAGTTTTATCTCATATCTCACTCTCAGGTAAACTATTCCAAATAGAGGGGTTTATCTTGTAGTTTGGGATACATATCATGTTACCTAATATGTATGAGTCCATAACTAAAAGGAAAACAACAATTAATGGAGGATTCAACGTATGTTTTAAGTGCTACAAGAGTGGAAAAATGATCAAAAACCTTTGCTAATAAAAATCAAGAGTTTTTCATAGTCTTTTGTGGATGTTTATTATACTTAAATTTGGGTAGTCAGAGGTTTTAGCAGATTTTTTTTCACTAGTGTGCTTCCTACGATATGGTGCACCGATGTACCATTATTTAATATCCACTGATGCATAATATATAGTATAAATAGCCAATGCTTTATTTATTTCTAATCACCAATGTATATAATGATGATGATGATGATGATGATGATGATGATGATTTTCTTCCACTGAGGCCAACTTTAGTCTATCTGACCTTAAGAAAAGTTTGTAAGGAATTACTTGATTTGCTTTAGAATTTTATTTCTATACTTGAAAATATTGGACATAAGCTTTCTTGAATCTCCATAGTTTTGATGAGTTAAAAGGTTAGGAATGTCAATATTATAACACATTTTTTTATGTCGAGATCTAATGTGGGAATACTAAAAGGACATTCTAATAGAAGGTTTTTTTCATATTCCTTCTTAGTATCACAAAGATGACATAATCTCTCATCCCATGACATTTTAGGGATTGTCCAATGCCATGTATCACTATTGAGCTTATGAGAGTTTGTACTTATTTTAAAAATTCCAATTTTCTTCGTTATGCTAGTAACAATAGAAATATACTTTTGATCTTCTAGATTAGGGTTGATGACCTATTTATAGTATCTCAATTTTTCTTTATCACACCACAATTTCGACTTAAATTTAGATGCAATAATATTTTTAATTGTATCAATATTTTGTAGACTGACCTCCTTCTCTATTCCTCAATTATTTAGACAAGAGTTGGCATCTTTATGCCAACCTCTCTTAATCCACATGTGGATTTGACCAGTGTTTGAAGCAATCTTAAGAAGCTTCTTTCATTTCATGTTAATTGTCTTGTTCTTGTACATTAGGTACCTATGGCATAACCATACTCTCAATGGGGGAAATACATGCTTCTATGAGGAGGATAAGATAGGGTGAATTTCTTTTAATTTTAATATTATAATTTATAAAATGCTTCTATATTTTCTCAATCTTTCTTTGCAATTATTTAGAGACGATGCAACCCCAAAATTCACATCCCTATAAGATAACATGAGTGATGAGGGTCTCAAAGAGGAGTTTCTTTTTCCCCATAACCAAAAGTATATTGAATTACAAGTGTTTTGAATACCAAAATAGGATTTTCACCATTCATTAATCCTTTTCTCAATGTATAGTTCCAGTTAAGCTTATGGCAAAGGTCAAATCTAAGATATGTGTATGAAGTAACTTCCTCTAATGTGTAAGTAATATTTTTGGATTTTATTTTCATAACCTTTGTTTTGTCAATGTTTACTATCATATCCATGCTGGAATATAAATCCTTGATAATTCTAAGTTGCTTGTCAAGATCACAGGGACATCACAGGGACACCTCGCCATAACAACAACATCATGAATGTAAAGAAGAAGTATGGTGACTATTCTAGCTAAAGTAGCACCATCACAACCCACTTCTTCCAAGCATGCCTTTAACTTGTCAATGTAAATTCCAAAAAGGGTTGGGGACATGGGAGAACCTTTCTTAACTCCTATATTACAATTAATTTATTTTGACTAGCCCTCAATGTTCCTAAAATTAGCAATAACATTATCATGCAAGATTATTGAAAAAACTCTAAACTTAGATGGAACCTATATCTCTTCTAATATATTACAAAGGTTAATTCTACGTACTGTATCAAATGCTTTCCTAAAGTCAATGAAGCAACACAGTATATTGGTTTTATTATTACAACATTTCTCTACAATGATCTTAAGCATAACTAAGTGGTCCATGGTTGAATGTTAGCTTCTTAAACCGATCTGGCCATTATCCCCTTTTCACTGAATTTCTAACTATATGAGCATAATCTTCTTTTCCTAAATAATTCCATATAACTTGGATAAAAAAGGGATAATCCTAATGGTCATATAACTAAAGGGGTTGTTTTTATCCCCTCTTTTAAAACTAAGAAAAATGAGGCTTTGATTCCACAATTTGTGGAAACCTTGCTTGATTATGATATTGAAGAATTTTTGAATGTGAAGGATGAGAACATGTACTCCAATTATTAGTATTTCTTCTTGATAGCCTTCAATGTCCTTAGCTTTCCTTTTTACAAGTAGTTTAACCTCAAACTCTAGCTTCCAAAGTAAAAACCTCTTCCTTTCTAATAAGGCTTTGAATATTTCCCATGAAATTATGGGATTCATAAATCTTCTTAAGATATGGATTCTAGTATCTCAAGGAAATCACATTGTTTTCTTTAGTTTTAAAAGTTATAATTTACCTCCATATTTTTTTAGGCTTGAAATTAGTAAGGCGTAAAATATTCTCTTGCTTTATATTTATGTAATATCTTGTTTTTCCCTTTTAATTAGGGCTTTGTAACTATTTATCTTGTCATCTTTTAGGGATTCTCTATAGGATTCCCTGATGGATTTTCTAGCATAATCTATTTATCAAACCATGCCTTGATCAATTACTAACACTTCACGTCCTCTTTGAAACCAAGAAACATTATAAGGCTTAGGGTGTTTATGTTTTACTAACACTAGCTTCTCTACCATATCTACCATTAAATATTGTTTGTACATCCAAAATCAATAATAACATGGAAACACTTATGCTCATATATGCACTTCATTTGGAAAATACATTTTCTAGTCCATTTATTTTACTAGGTATTGTGTTGTTCCATTGTTGCATGCACACATCTCATTATTAAATTTCCCCTTCTTCCTAGTGTTGTTTTTCTTCTTCTTTTATTCAGGGATAATTTTAAGGATATAAATTTATTTTAAAATGTATAAAACCATGACGAATATTACTAGTCCTTCATGTGCAAAGTGTAAAATATTTGGCGATACTTTTGTAAAAATATTCAAAATTATAAGGATTTTATATAGTTTATATAAAATTTTGTCAATTTTTGAGGTAAATTTTTTTTATCTTGTAGAATTTGGGCGAATCATTTTTAGGAAAAATGGAAATTGTCATTTTTGTTTTTGTAAAAATCATGGAAAAATAGCCCATGGTTGAAATTTATCCCCTAAAGTTTCCCCTACTTCTATTTACCTCTTTGCTAGTGCCTCTACTTGTGATAATTGTGCTCGCCATTCTCCTTTGTTACAATATGCTCTTTTTGGACAGGTAAACTATGTTCCCTTCTTCTCCACACATAGAAACAAGGTTTACCATGATTCTCTCCATGTTCACATCCACATAAGCCACCTCGAACTCTACCTTGGACTCTATAATGTGACCTTTAATCTCCATTATTATTAGAATTTTCACCTATTTTGGCCATTACTTTCAATGCTAACTGGTATGCCTCTTGTACATAACATAGTCTATGAAATTCAATTCATTTTGAATATGAAATTTCAAGTTACTTTTATACTTAAATATTCTTTGGTCTTCTGGGTCCTAAATATTAGTGCTAATAAAAGTTTTGTAAAATTCGGTGATGTATTGTTGCAGACTATGTTCCCATGCCTTAAATTATGCACTTTCCTAAACAACATTTCCTAAAAATCGTTGGAAAAAAGTTTTCTCTCAACTTGCTCTCCATATTTTGCTATACTCGTATCTTCTTATTTAGAACCCATTCTTTTTGCACAAAATCCCATCATGGTGCATCTTGTCTTTTCAAACTCATCGCAGGTTCCTTAAATTAAATTTATTTTATGAACAAATTATACATAACTTCTATTATAAATTGAACATTTCTACAAAAACTGTCGAAGGAAATGTAATAGTGAAATGTATTATAATTTTGTATAATTATATGTGTAACGTAAATTCTTAGCAAATTATAATAAAAAAAATTGAAAAAAAAAAGATATCATTAAATCAAATTAAAATAAAAATAAGGGGGTGGGGTGGGGGATATATTTAACCTTGAAGGATGAAATAAATTGAATATGCATGAGATTAAGGACATTATTCAATAATGAAATAAAGACTTTCATATTTTTTCAAGGTCTCACATTGTTAAAGGAGAAGGATGTGTCCCAAGTAATAGTGATTGTTGAATCCTCCATCATCATCCAATAGTTGGATAAGAATATTTGTTAACACGACATCAAGTTATCCATTTTAACATAGATGATTATCTCCTTAATTCTCATTTTTGCTAAAAAATCTTTTTCTCAAGTTTTAAGAACTCAAAATGGAATGGTGGATGCATAATCTAATCTAGGGATGCAACCAAGGGAAGGTATGGTTAGATTTAATGGGGGGAGGGTGATAACCTTCACACCCCTAGCACGAAATATCTTTCATTTAAGTTGAAGGACCATGCATATGTGTTCCATCATGGATATTAGAAATTACATGAAGTTAATTTCCTAACCTACACCATATCATATCATACTCAAGCTGTCATGTAAACATATGAATTATACCAATTACTTGTTGGTATTTTCATGAAGTTTTAATATGGAAATAGTTATAGGAAAACTTTGGGTTTTATACCTTGGATCCACTCTTGATATCTTCAATAGAGAAAATGTGATTGCGTTTGGAGGGGCTTAGGCAAATGCAAGCTTGGTTGGACTTTGTGTTGGATTTTCCTTATTTATAGAGAATTAGTGTTACTTGTATTCTTTTACTTCATTACCATTAACATATATATCATGTAATGAGCAGTAGCAACATAAACAAGAGACAAAAAATAACACAAAATATTTATCTTGGGAAAAACCCAAAAACCTTTCTTAGATAGATTATGATCATAAAGCAAGTCCAATCAGATGAAATCGAGCATAAGTGATAGCTTAACCAGAAATACCACCCTAGCTGCAGCAGTAGCACCATACAAAGGTAGCACACATCCTCAAAGAGTAACACACAAGAGAGAGATATCAAAGACTGAGCAATAATAAACTGTGCAACTGCAAATACTGTGTCACCTCCTCCAAACTTGCGCCTTGCTTTTGTGTAGCTGGGAGAGTGTAAGTGAGTGAACAAATGAGCCAAGAAGTCCTCTATTTATAGTCTTCCTTGCCACTAGACTCGGCCAACTTCTTCTCTGGACATTTGTCTTTTCATTATTCCTTTATTCTTCTGGGCCGACTTCTCTTCTAGGGTATTTCAATATATTTTCAATGGATCTCTTGATTTCAGAATCTTCTCTTCATCTAAGAAAGGTCATCTAGGAGGGAAATATCCTCTTGCAGCTACCAAAACATCAACACTCCCTCTTATCTAGGGAGGCATCTTTCATGATGTCTTCATCTGGTAGTCCACTGACTACTCTGTAATCTTCTAGCAGGAACACGACTGCTACAATGCCTTTAGTAGCTCAAATAATCAAGCACAGTCTTTGCGATCAAATGGTAGCACACAAAGCTACATCCAAACGATCTGGTAATCTCCATGACAATCAAATAGAGGCACACAACTACTACAATCTCATCCAATAGATCACAAATGCTGGAAAGTAGTAAACAACTACTATCCGGTGACACACAGTCACTTCCAGTGGAACACATCCATTATAGTAGCACACGACTACTGTCCGGAGTCACATAGCCTCCACCAGTGGAACACATCCACCGAAGTAGCACACAACTACTGTATGGAGTCACAAAACCTCCTCCAGTGGAACACATCCATCGTAGTAGCACACAACTACTGTCCAGCATGTACGACAGTGCATTTCCCCCTCAATCACCTCATGTGATTGATCCAAGGAACCCTTGGCTAGAGGGGTTAGACAACATGAGAAGAAACAACACACCTCCCTATCAACGAGGGTGGACATTCGACAACACTCCAAGATTGTCCTTGAAGTACTCATACTTCACTCTTGACAAGGGCTTGGTGAGGATGTCTGCTATCTGCTCATCCGTGGATATGTACTAGAGCTCCACAACTCCTCTCTGCACCATGTCCCGGATGTAATGATATTTTATCTCTATATCCTTAGACCTATCATGGAATTCATGGTTCTTGGTAATATTCATGCACTTTTATTGTCACAATGTATCAAAGTTAGCTCCAATTCTAGATCAAATATCTCGGCTAGAAACTTCTGAAGCCACACTGCTTCATGGCTTGCCACGCTTGCGGCGATGTACTCTGATTATGATGTACTGAGTGCCACTGATGTCTACTTTCTGCTCAACCATGAGATCATGCCTAATCCCAGACTAAAACAACATCTGGAAGTACTCTTCTTATCCACTGCACTTTGTGCCCAGTCAGAATCTGTATATCCTTGCAGTTTCACATCTCCACTTGAGATATATCTCAATCCATATCCAATCGTACCGTGAAGGTACCTCAGCATATGATTTGCTGCCATCCAATGTACCTATCTAGGTTCAACCATGTTTTGACTCAAGGCATTTACTACAAATCATATGTATGGCCTGGTCTTAACCAAGTACATCAAGGATCCAACCAACTATTTGTACATCGTGGTATCCACCAAATCTGAAGATTTTTCACTCAAGAGATTCAAATTTATCGTCACAGGTGTGGTCATGGACTTGCAGTCCATCATCCCTAATTTCTTCAGGATCTCAACAATATATTTTCCTTGGCTAAGGAAAATATCATCTGATCTCTGCCAAACTTCCAATCCCAAGAAGTAATGCATCGCACCTAGATCCTTCATCTCGAACTATGAAGCAAGCTCCCTCTTACACCCATTAATGAGCTTCTTGTCCCCTGTTAGAAACATGTCATCTACATATAGAACCAATATCATTGGGAATCCATCCTCAACCTTATAGTAAATATTAGGATCTTCCTCACTCTTGGTAAATCCCAAGCTCATCAAATATCCATCTATCCTAGCATACCATGCGCTAGGTGCGTGCTTTAGCCTGTACAAATCCTTGTTCAGTCTGCACACATGGGACTCCTTCCCATGGATCATGAAGCATTGTGGCTATTCCATGTACACTTCTTCCTCTATTACACCATTCAAGAAAGCAATCTTGACATCCATCTGGTGTTACTTCCATTCCATTGCAGAAGCAATCACAATGATTGATCTAGTGGAAGTGTATTTTTCTACATGATCAAAGGTTTTGTCACATTCTTCTCTCTCTTTTTGAGAGAACCCTCTAGCCACAAACCTTTCATTGTACTTCTCTATGTTTCCATATGCAACATGCTTGATCTTTTAGATCCATTTGGAAGTCACAACTGACTTCCCTTATGGTCTCAGAATGACCTCCCATATATCATTATTCATGATGGTCCGATACTCTTGCATCATGGAATCCTTTCATTTTGGCTTCTCAACAACTTCTTCAAAAGTGGAAGGTTCTGAATCAATGACGTTGCTCATTAATGTGGCATAGCTGGAAAAATTATGTGGTATCTTACTCTCTCTAAAGGATCCTTTGGAAGCTGCATGCCCTTCAGCTTCTTGCAAGGTGTTTTGAAGCCAAGCTACTCTCTTCCTAGTAGCCACAACTTCTTCATGTAGATATATAGGTCTTTCTGACTCTACCATATCATTTTGAACTTCTGGGATGGTTTCTTTAGGTGTAGAGTCTACCATGACTACATCTTTGGGGGCCTATTTCTTTATTCAGTCCTCATCTATGTGAGATTCCCTTGATCTTCTAAAGGCTTCATCTACATCAAATGTTACATTCGGGCATATCTCGATCTGTCTCTGCCCCAGAATGTAAATTCTATAAGCCTTCGAAGTCTCACTGTATCCAATGAATGTGCCCTTGTTTCCTGAAGGTTCCAATTTTGTTCTCTTTTCCTTGGGAACATTTATAAACACTGGACAACCAAAAATCCCTAAGTGACTGACTTTTGGCTTCTTTTTGGTGAATACCTCTTCAGGTGTCTTGTTCCTCAATATCTTATGAGGGCTTATGCTTTTCACGTATACAATCGTACTGGATGCTTCTGCTCATAAGTGCATGGTTAGGTCATGTTCATGTATCATCGTTTTTTTTTCTTATATGATGGATCTATTCTTTCTTTATGCAACCCCATTATGCTTGGGGTTGTAGGGAGTTGTAAGCTCCCTCTTAATCCCTACTTCTTGGAAAAATTCTTTAAACTCATTTGAGGTGTACTCACCTCCATTGTTAGATCTCAAAAATTTAATCTTCGTCACAAAGAGATTCTCAACTAAAGCCTTGAACTATTGAAACTTGTTAAGGAATTCATCTTTTTCTTTCAAGAAGTAGATCCATGTCTTCCTGGAATAGTCATCTATGAACAACACATAGTATACAAATTTTCCAAGTGATGGCACCATCATCTGTCCACATACATCAGAGTGTATGATGTCCAAAATACCTTTGGATATGCTATCACTGCTTGTAAATCTTCCCTTGAAATTATTTCCAAGTGCACAATCTTTGCATACTCTGTCATGGTCTATCTGGATTTTTGGTAGACCTGTAACCATTTTTCTCAAAACTGGTAATGCTCTATAGTTCAAGTGAGAAATCCTTCAGTGCCATAGTTCACTGGAACTAACACTATTGTGTACAATTTTTTTTTCTTAGTGTCCCTTCAACTTATACAATCCTCCCTCTCGGACACCAATCACAGTGGCTTTTTTTATGCTTGAATTCTTGGGCCATAGAAGGACTTCTCCATCCACAAAAGATACCCTAAAACCTTTATCTTCTAAAGCTGAAATAGATAGAAGATTCTTCTTTAAACCTTGTACAAATATTATATATTTAATTGAAATAGGGTTACCTAAGTCACGTTGTAAAGAGGTTTCTCCAACGCCTTTGATTGCATACTTGGAATCGTATCCAAGCACCACTTGAAGTGAGGAGTCCTTTTATGTTAATTTTGATAGAGATTTTTTGAATCTGGTGATATTATTGGAAGCACCGCTATCTATGAACCAAGTATCACTTTGTTGAGTGATGGTTCCAGTGAGTCCTAAAATGAATATGAATTCTTCATATTTGGGTTTGTGTTCTTTAACATCAGGTACATGTGCATGGTGCTTCTTCTTCTTTTCCTTCTCATGTTTGTGAGGACATTGTGCGGCATAATGTCCCATATTCCTGCAATTGAATCATTGAACCTTTGACATATCCCTCTTACGATGTGGCTTCTTATACTTCCTTGGACTTCCTTCTCTTTCCTTTCTCTTCTTCAATTGTGCTGCATGTGCCTGTTTTTCCTCATCATATACCTTTTGTTTCTTGGACATTAATCTAGATTCCTCCTTAGATCAATCTGCCCATAACTTGTCAAACTTGGGTAACTTCTTTCTTGCACAAATTCCTTGGACAAATGGGTCCCAAGATGGAGAGAAACCATTTAGCGTAGTGGTTACTAGTTCAACATCTTCTATTGGATGTCCAATGGCTGCCAACTAGATTTTGATATACAAGATCTTTGTAAAGAAGTTGGCTATCGTCTCTAACTTGTTCATAGTCACATTTCTAAGTTGATATCGTAGGGTAAGCTTTCGAATGGTGTTCTTTCTTTCATAGAGTCTAGTTAGGGAATCAAACATATTCTTTTGCAGTATTTAGTTCTGATACATTGGGTATTAGGTGATCCTTGATTGGGTCTTTTAAGATCCTCTTAGCCTTGACCTCATTCTTCTTGAAATTTTCCTTTTCTTCTTCATCTTCGGGTTCTGGAAGCATTATGTTGACATGATACCATAATTGATTCTCTTCTAGAATGATTTGTATTTTATGCTTCTAGTATATGAAGTTATCCACTCCATCCAATCTATCTTCAACTCTCATATTGGTTGACATTTTCATCGGTAGAAACCCTAGCATTGAGAAACCTTGATTTTTCAAACTTCACCAAACTACACGCTAAGAGTCAGGGGTGCGCTAGGTTAGGTCGCACTATTCTATGAAGGAATTATTCCCAATGTCTTTGGGATAGTGCTCAACGAGCTTGACAAAGTAATGCAGCTGCAAGGTGTCGTTGTAGCGATCTTTCCTTCCAGTGGTCAAACTGTTCTGAAGGTAACTGACTCTTATATCATGTTGGATTTTCCTTATTTATGGAGCATTAGTGTTACTACTATTCTTTTACTTCATTAAAATTGACATATATATCATGTACTGAGCAGTAGAAACATAAATAGGAGACAAAAAAGAACACAAGATATTTATTCCGGAAAAACCCATAATGGGGGAAAAACCCAACAACCTTTCTTAGATAGATTATGTTCACAAAAAAAATCCAATAAGATAAACCCTAAAAAAAGCGATATCTTAACCAGAAATACCACCCCAACTCCAACAACAACACCATACACAGGTAGTGCACCTCCTCAAGGAGTAGCACACAACAGAGAGATACCAAACTACTAAGCAATAATAAATTGTGCAACTGCAGCTACTGCATCACCTCCTCCAAACTTGCACTTTTCTTCTGTGTAGCTGAAAGAGTGTGAGTGAGTGAACAAATAATCCAAGATGTCCTCTATTTATAGTCTTCCTGGCCACTATAATTTACCAACTTCTTCTCCGGACATGTGTCTTTTCATTATTCCTTTATTCTTCTAGGTAGGCTTCTCTTTTAGGGTATTTCAATATCTGATCAATGGATCTCTTGCTTCTAGAATCTTCTCTCCATCTAAGAAAGGTCATCTAAGAGGGAAAGATCCTCCCACAACTACCAAAACATCAACACTTTGGTGTTTTTTTAAGATTTACCTTTTGGGTTGGCATTATCTTGTAAAAATGGTGCATTTCCATTGTTGACACCATTATTTCATACTATACGACTTGCAGGAGGTCTAACAGGCCTCTAGAGATGTGAGAAAGAGGTTGTCGAGGAGTTGCAGTGTGATGAAATCCACCATTATGTGGAATGATGGCTAGAGGAAGGTAACCAAAAGCCAATGGTTGAAAATAAAGTTAGAGATGATTGCACCGTGAAAAAGATGTCTTAGTAGTTGGAGCTTAGGGACATGGAGAAGGATATCTATTCCTTCATGCTAGAGACTCATAGTTTTTAGAATTGGATGATCAATTGGGAGAAATAAAGTCAATGGTTAACATAATAGTAGTATATCTACACCTCCCTTCGGGGATAATTCATTCATTGTTCCTACAACTAGTGCATATGTTGGCGACTTGTCACTTTATGGTTTCTCTCGAGTCCATAATGAATAATTATTGTAGAGCATGCCACAAACCTAGCCACATAGTATTCTATAGGAGCTATCAATGTGTGGAACATGATGAAGTGGGCATATGCACAAAGGACACGTCAATGGAGAATCAAGTGGACTCAAGTAGGTATATGTTTTAGCTTTCATCTTTTATAATTATAGTTACTATGTTTTGTAGAGTTGTAGTATTTCTTTCTTAGTCTGTATGGTAGTATACTTGCCAAGACTTCTTATTTTTAATAATGGTAGGCTCTATTATAATTTTTTGGAAGGACCATTTTGTTTTATTGTCATCTAATTGTGACCATTACTCTATTTTGTATTACATTGTTGTACGATGCAATGCCAATTTTCTGTAATACAAAATCTAACCATCCTTATGAGAAAAGCAGTATAATAATTAAATAAACCAACATAGATTCATCTTAACTTCAATTTTTTAAGAACTAATAAATTTCTACTTTAATTTATTTTCTATATCTTTTAATATTTCATAAAATTAGATTAAGATGGATTTATAATGTTTTATATCATACTAATAATTAAAGAATGAAAAATACATCTTTCATTTTCAAAATATTTATAATTTTATTAATTTTCGTAGTTTATTAACATACTAAAATAAAAAAATAAAAACTCTATAGTTTTTCCCCAATATTTTAACACACAAACAAACATACATATATTTGTGGATTCTAATATTATCATTACATGTATATTATGATTGTACTTTAACAAAACTATTTTACCATTTTATAATTAAAATTTATTTAAAAAAATTGGTAAGGGTTATTAGTTGTAACTGTCAGTGTTTCATGGAAACCTACACAGGAGACTTAGCTAAAGCATACACAAACAAAGCTTATCAAGAAAAGGAAGAGAGATACACAATGAAGAATGAGAACCAATGTATATTATGATCTAATCAATGAGTGAGTGATCTTCACTCATATAGGCAATGGCATCCTATAATTAGGAATGCATGCATAATAGTGATGGTATAAAATTAGAAAGTCTAAAATAGTACTAGTCAGTTAACTCCCACTCAACTAGTGTGCCGAAAATAAAAAAATTTCCAACACCCCCTTTGAACATCACTATAGAGTAAAAAATGAGTCTTGACTACTAGGCCATTTTAGGTACTCGTGTACAATGCAACTAATGAAAACTGAATAAAAGTGATGAAAGAGCGAAAACCACATGGGAACAAAACTCCCCCTCAAAAGATAATGTATCAAAAGAATAAAATGGAAGTTGTTAGGCAATTGTGTTCTTCACTGCAAGACGATCCCGCACAGTCTGAAACTTCTGTTGGACAACTGAGAGGAGGGGTGAATCAATTGTTATTGTGCTTAAAATATTATGCCCATTTTAAACTCTTCACAAAACACTCAATGACAATCACAATGATGCAGAGACGTATGCAATAGAATATTAGACATCAATCACACACATGAAATATACAAAGACGGATATTTCCCGAGGAAACCCATAAAGGGAAAAACCTCTTCTTCTTGATATGATAAGTAATCTTTATTTTTTTTACATTATCATACTTATGAGCTCCAACTCCTCTTGAGGCTACAACCTCTGTTTTGCAAGATGCAACTTGTTGAGAGCACCAACTCTTTGTTTTCTCTAGCACCCTCCAGAAGGAAGAACCAACTCCTTGGTTTCTCTAGAACCCACTAGAAGGAAGCACCAACTCCCTAAGTGTTCCAACACCAACTGGATGGAAGCACCAACTTCCAGTCACACAGGAACCAACCTGTATAACAGGGAACAACAGTTCTCGCTTGCACCACCCTGCCACCCTGGTATTTCTGGTTGCAATCAAATGGAAGCTACAACTCCCTGTGTTCAAGCACTCGCTTGAAACTCTAAGGACACCAGTCCTCCCTAGAACCTCCCTTCCACCCTGAAATATAAATATTTTCTTTTTTTGAATTTATTACAGTGATACAACATTTATCTATGGCTTACCAGTCTCATCACTGTTCTACTACACTGCTCTACTATGCCTGCATCCGTGTCTCTCTCTCCTTGTGTTTGTTGTGCTTTCTATTCTTCTCTCAGAGATGCCTTTATGTTCCTTGCTTCTTCTACGCTTCGGCACCTGCATCACTCGATGGCTTCCCTACATCACTTCTCTATTCTGCATGCCTTTTTTTTTTCTCGTCGAGTCATCTCCTGATCATCATGGCAACCCCTCATATTCTCTGGCGGTTCACACCATATTTTCATCATTAGTGAACATTATGATGAGATTCCTTAGCTTCTCTGGTAGTTGAAACTCTGTGTCTTCTCTGTCACAATTGAGCTTAGCCTCTTTGTTACAATTACAGTCTTCGATCCTTTTTCCATCTGACAATCATCTCTATGTTGAGTCTTTATTCCACTGGTAGTTACCGCAAGACTCTTTAGCTTCTCTGGTGATCACCCTGAGATTCTTCGAATTCTCTGATAGAAGAAATCAATTGTTTTTTGCAGTTACAATCAGTCTGTCTCTAGCAGTTACTGAGAGAACCTTCGCGCACTCATGTCTTTGGTGCCCTTTTGTCCCTCTTTGAGAAATATACACAGTGGGTGCTATCTCTTCTTACTAAGCCCCTACCTTCCACATGATCATGGCTATGACCAAACACCTATCCAACAGGCGCTTCAAGACTTCGCATTTCGGGATATCTAGCTACGAGTTGCCTTGATATTCCCAACTCGTGAAACTCTGAAATGGAGCCTAGAATTTCTATCTCCTTCCCCAATCTTCCACTAATTAGACCACAGGCTGTGACCACTCACTAATGAAAAGGGTGCTTCACAATTCCGACGATCAACGAAGTGGAGCCTAGCGACATGCTAGATCCTCCCTTAACTTTTTGTTGATGTGACCTTTCACTGTGACCGTGGGCCAAATATTTCGAGCGCTTTGTAATTTCATGTTTCGCAACTTCACGTCTCATCTCCTTGGACAATCAACGGTCCAGATCTCTCCCCGATCTGATGGCTTAGATCAAGTCGCGATTTTTTGTTTCATGACTTTGGGAGTCTCCTTACCTCCATTCTCCTGATACCTGAAATAGCGATGGTGCTAGATCGACGGTCCAAATATTTTCTTTGATCAACGGTTGTGAACAAGTCGTGATTTCACGTTTCACGATATCTTCAAACTGCTCGACGCAGTTCTCTCGATTCGTGATTCTGCGAATCTGCTCATCTGTTGCCACATGTCTTCCTTGACGATGGATGGTCCCCCTGCTTTTGGGACTTTGTAAGACTATTTCACCTTGCACTTAAAGGTTGTGCACGTTCTTTTGGATCCAATGACGGTAGGTCCTTGCGCTCAAATCTTATGGATCATATCTCTACTCTTCCTATGCCCTTCCTCTGGTCACTAGACTCTGATCTAACGGACATCAGGTTTTCAGGATTGGTGATCCAACGGCCACTATCGCTCCTCCTCCTGAGCTTTGGAAAAAATTTCCCTTGGCCCTAGCGCACACTTGTGCTTTTCATGCAAAGATACACTATTCCTCCCGAGCTTCTCGAGCTTTGTCTTTTGATTCTTCTCTATTGTTCTTGCCATGCACACTTTGACTTTAAACCTACCAACATCGTTGTTGTTATTTCCATCAATGACAAGCACATTTTGCCCGTAAACATGCCAACAATCTCCCCCTTTGGCATTGATGGAAACCCTAAATGACTGCACTATTCTACTTAGACCTCCAACAGTAGCATTCAGACCAGGCCTTTTCTCCCCATTTGACATCAATGTCAAAGAAAACATGCTCCCCGTGAGTTGTTGCAGTACTTGTCGGAGGCATCAGATATTCAACCAATACATACTCCCCCTGACAGAATGGACTCTGTTAGGTGAGAGAAGGGATGACACCCATCTTCTGACGGAGATATTCAAATGGTTTCTTGGCTAGGGGTTTAGTAAAGATGTTTTCATTTTTCTCTGTGGTTGGAATGTAATTCAGCTGAAAAACTTTGTTTGTAACCTGCTCTTTGATAAAATGATACTTTATTAGGATATGTTTCGTCTTTGAATGGAGAACAAGATTCTTCGAGACACTAATGGCACTGGTGTTATCACAATAAAGTGGAATTGGGTTAGTATAAGTTACCTTCAAATCTGCAAGAGTTTGTAACATCCATAAAATATAAGTGTAGCAAGTAGCAACAACAATGTACTCTACCTCTGTAGTTGATAATGAGATAGATCCCTATTTATTACTAATCCATTCTACTAACGAATCATCGAAGAAGAATGCACCTCCATTGGTGCTCTTTCTCTCATCCAAATAGTTTTCCCAATCAACATCTAAATATGTAGTTAATTGTAAGTTCTAATTTCTAGGATACCAAAGACCATAAGTCATTGTACCCTTCAAATATTTGAAGATTATCTTGACAGCTGCTAAGTGACTTTGTTTAGGGGCAGACTGATAATGAACTACCATTCCAAAATCTTTCATTATATCAGGATGAGATGTTGTGATGTACAGAAGACTGTCGATCATTGATCAATATGTTCTTTGATCAACATCAGGTGAAATATCATCTTTAATGAGATTGCAACCAACCACCATAGGTCTACTAATAGGAGGGAATATTCCATCTGAAACCTTTTTAACATCTCTTTCAAATATTGTTCTTGAGAGATAAATATCCCTGCAGAACTCTGATTGATTCGTAAGCCAAGAAAATATGACAGTTCTCCTATCATGGACATCTCAAACTCAGTCTGCATTGAATTAGAAAACCACTGAACTGAGAGATCATCAGTGCATCCAAAGATAATGTCAACTACATAAACCACAACAACTAATAAATCATCTTCATATTTTATATATAGGTTACTGTCAACAATACCTTTCTTGAACCCTTTGTCCTGTTGGAATTTGTCTAGTCTATGATACCAAGCTCGTGGTGCCTGTTTTAGTCCATATAACGCTTTTTTCAATTTACAGACATAGTTGGGATTATCAGTCAATGAAAATCCTTCTGGTTGCTCCATGTATACTTCTTCTTCTAGGTCTCCATTAAGAAAATTTGACTTAACATCCATCTGAAATACTTTAAAGTTCTTATGACATGCATAGGCCAGAACCATTCTCATGGATTCCAATCTTGCCACTAGTGCAAAAGTTTCATCAAAATATTGTCATTCAACTTGTGCGTACCCCTTACACACCAATCTAGATTTATTCTTAACAATTTGTCCTTGTTCATTTATTTTATTCTTAAACACCCATTTGGAGCCAATTACATTCTTATATGCAAGTCTAGGAACAAGTTCCCAAGTATTGTTCTTCTCAATTTGATCGAGTTCCTCATTCATTGATTTTAACCAATTTCCATCTTCATTGGCCTCATTGAAGTTCTTGGGTTCCACCATGGATATGAAGGCTATATGTGATTGCTCGGTGTTTTTTATTATTCTTCTCCTGGTTTGTACACCTTTGTCTTTCTCACCAATTATCTGACTTGCAGGATGATTCTTTTGAGTAATTATGGAGGAAGAATTTGATGTTGTCTATTGATTTGATTCTGTCTGAGTGTTTCCATCTTCGTCTGACTCAGATTCTTCTTGTTCTGATTCTTGGACCTGTTCAGCTTCAACTTCACCTATATCCTCTGTTGTTGATTCAGTATTTCTCACCTCTCTTACTGGGACTCCTTCATCAACCTTTAAATCAATACAATCAACTAATTTATGCAATATTTTATTAAAGCATCTGTATCCTTTATTGTTGGTAGCATACCCTAAGAATATGCCTTCATCAGCCCTGTCATCATACTTACCAAGGTTTTCATTATTATTATTTATGTAGCACTTACTCCCAAAGACTTTGAAGTGTTTTATTGAAGCAAGTCTTCCATACCACAGTTCATAAGGTGTCTTGTCACTATGTGGTCTGAGGTGGGATTTGTTAAGAATATGGACTGTTGTGTGTATTTCTTATACCCAGTAAGTTTGACCAATGTTCTTCTCATTCATCATTGACGTAGCCATTTGTTGAACTACTCTGTTTTGCCTCTCAACTACTCCATTTTGCTGTGGAGTTCATGGGATTGTGTATTCTCTCTTGATCCCATGTTTATCACAGAATTCCTTGAAATCACTTGACATAAATTCTCCTCCTCTGTCTGATCTTACTGCCTTTAACCTCTTTCCTATTTGATTCTCAGTTAAAACCTTAAATATTTTAAATTTTTCAAATGCTTCATATTTTTCTTTGAGAAAATCAACCAAAGTAAGTCTGGAGTAATCGTCAATCACCATCATAAAGTAGTTTTCCTTCCCCGTGCCTTCCCATCTTGATGGTCCACATAAATCCATATGAACTAATTGGAGTTGTTTCTCTATTGAAGTAGATCCCTTGGGTTTAAACTGTGTCCTGGTTATCTTTCCTACTTGGTAGGGTTTACACACAGAATTTTGTGGTTTTGAAATTCTTGGAAGGTCTTTTACTATCTCAAGATTTTTGAGTTTGATTAAGTGATCAAAGTTTAGATGTCCAAGTCTCCTATGCCATAACCAACTTTCATCATGTTTTCTTAGATGACACTCTTCTCTATCTTCTTTCAGTACATATACATTATTATCAGTCCTTATGCCTTTAGCCACCACTTGTCTTGAGTTTATGGACTTTATCTTGCACTCCTTGGAAGTGAACACCACTTCACATCCTCTATCGCACATTTGACTTACACTGAGAAAATTATGTTTCAACCCATCTACAAGTAGACCATCCTGGGATTTTCCTTTATCATTACTCAAACTCACCATCCCTTTACCCTTGATTTTACCAAGAGTATCATTTCCAAAGGTTACATTTCCTTATTTGCTTTCACTTAGAGACAAAAACTTACTTTTGTCTCCCGTCATATGTTTGGAGCATCCACTGTCAATATACCAGGGGTTCTTTTGTCTTTGAGCTGACAACACTAATCCACACTTGTCATTTTCTTTCTTATTCCAAACCTTGACGTTTTCAACTAAGGGATTCAAATTTGATTCATAGTTCTGTAAGCGACAATCTACAGCTTTATGTCCATAATTATGGCAGATGTAACATTTTGGTTCATTGAATAAAGGATCATAACGATTGTTATGATTAATCTATGTCATTTTCTCAACCATCACATGATTTGTAGTCTGTGATTGTTTGTTACTTGGCTATCTCAAACTTTGTTGTGGTAGATATCTATTCCTTGAGTGTTTTGATTGCTCATATCTAAATATTAAAGAACAGTTTACAACTTTGTGGCCAAAATTAGAACAAAAAAAACAATATCCATAGAAAAATTCTTTGTACCTGGAAAATGACTGTCTTCTTTTAGCAGGTCGATTTCCTCCATGCTGATGATTTCCTTGTTCTACAGATTCAGTTCTTTTTCTTTCACTCTTCCTTGGCGGCTGATTATCTTCCTCTGTTTCTCCATGTTTGTTGTTGTCAATGAATGTAGATTTGACAAACTTGATGGATTCTTTGTTGCTTGGATGACTACAACTTGATCCTTCTTCATAACCCAACCCAGTTTTCAGATTTGGATTTCTTTGCTGATTCAGAATGGTGGTTAATCCTCCCGAGGCTTTAATGCTTGGAAGATTTTGGAGATACAATGCTTTGAACTTCTCCATTTCTTTTCTGGTTTTTACTACCTCTTCTTCCAAGGCTTCACATCTTGCCTTCCTCTCTGATAACTGTTGTTTAAGAATGTCCTATATTTTCTTTGCCTCTTCTAACTCCACATTTACCAGGGCAAAGTCTTCATCGGGTTTTTTAGCATTCTTTTCAAACTACATCAACAACTGTTTTTGTTTTCTCTTCTCGAGTTTGAGTCTGTCAATCTCTTATAAGGCACTGATTAGTTCACCTTCCATATCAACCACACCTTCTTCATCATTAACATTACTTCCTGTGTTTTGATTATCATAATCCTCTTTGGCCATAAGCACAAAGTCATTAACCTTATCTTCAAAGGAAGAGTCACTATATGTGTCTTCTGAAGAGTCATCATTGTTTACACATAAACTTTTCTTTTTATCAAATCTCCTGGGTTTGTACTTCTTTTCACCTTCAGAATTCTGATCCTACTTCTTTTGTGGACACTTAGATGCAAAGTGACCTATATTTCCACAGTTAAAACACTTGAAGGTAAACTTGCCTGATCCTTTCTTTAGTCTTCTCATGAATTTTGCTTCAATTTCATCAGGCTCAAAATCCTCATTCTTGTTTGTTTTAAATGATGCTTCTCTAGAGGTGGGTTTATCTTTAACTATTCTCATTTCATATGCATTCAACGTTCTTAGAAGTTGACCAAAAGCCAAAGCTATTAGATCATTAAGTTCTTCTATAGCTGAGACCTTTGGGTTGAACCTATATGGTAGAGATCTCAAAATTTTATGAACTAAAGAGGGTTCCTCAATTTTTTCACCAAGTGCTTTCATTACATTTACTAGTTCTTCAACTCTCAGAAAGTACTTCCCAATAGTTTCATCTTCTTTCATCTGTAGCTATTCAAACTATACTCTATAGGTTTGAAGCTTGGCATATTTTACCTTCTCATTACCTTTATAAATGTTAATGATTTTGTCCCACATGTCTTTGGCAGTTTCTAAATGCATAACTTTTACAAATTTTGCTTCTGCAAGCCCACTCAGAATAACATTCATAGCCTTAGCGTTGAAGCTGGATTCTAGCTTGTCATCCTTATTAGCTAGTACAACTGGCTTTACATAACCAGTCTCTACCACATCCCAGACATCTTCACCTAAATCCATTATGTAGGTTCTCATCCTAACTTTCCAGAAGGAAAAGTTTGTTCCATTGAACATGGGGGCCTTATTGGTTAAAGTTCCTCCACGACTAGTCATGTTTAAGCTCTAGGATCTACCCTTAGATAAAAGGAACCCGCTCTGATACCAATTGTTGGACAACTGAGAGGGGGGGGTGAATCAGTTGTTACTGTTCTTAAACTATTATGCCAATTTAAAACTCTTCATAGAACACTCAATGCCAATCACAATGATGTAGAGAAGTAAGCAATAGAATATTAAACATCAATCACACACATGAAATATACAGAGACAGATATTTCCTGAGGAAACCCATAAAGGGAAAAACCTCTTCTTATTGATATGATAAGTAATCTTTATTTTCTTTACATTATCATACTTATGAGCTCCAACTCCTCTTGAGGCTACAACCTCTATTTTGCAAGCTGCAACTTGCTGAGAGCACCAACTCTTTATTTTCTCTATCACCCACTAGAAGGAATCACCAACTCCCTAGTTTCTCTAGCACCCACTAGAAGGAATCACCAACTCCCTAAGTGTTCCAGCACCAACTGGATGGAAGAACCAACTTTCAGTCACACAGGCACCAACCTATATAATAGGGAACAATAGTTCTCCTTTGCACCACCCTGCCACCCTAGTATTTCTAGTTGCAACCAGATGGAAGCTACAACTCCCTATGTTCAAGCACCCACTTGAAACTCTAAGGACACCAGTCCTCCCTATAACCTCCCTTCCACCCTGAAATATAAATGTTTTCTTTTTTTGAATTCATTACAGTGATACAACATTTATCTTTGGCTTACCAGTCTCATCACTGTTCTGCTACACTGCTCTGCTCTGCCTGCATCAGTGTCTCTCTCTCTCCTTATGTTTGCTGCACTTTCTGTTCTTCTCTCAGATATGCCTTTCTATTCCTTTCTTCTTCTGCGCTTCGGCACCTGCACCACTCGACGAAAACCCTACATCACTTCTCTATTCTGCATGCCTTTTTTTTTTCTCGTTGAGTCATCTCCTAATCATCATGGAAACCCCTCATCTTCTCTAATGGTTCACACCATATGTTCATCATCAGTGAGCATTATGTTGAGATTCCTTATCTTCTCTAACAGTTGAAACTCTGCGTCTTCTCTGTCACAATTGAGCTTATCCTCTCTATTACAGTTACAGTCTTCGATCCTTTTTCCATCTATCAATCGTCTCTATGTTGAGTCTTTATTCCACTGGCAGTTACCTCAAGACTCTTTAGCTTCTCTAGTGATCACCTTGAGATTCTTCGAATTCTTTGGTAGATGCAATCAATCGTTTTATGTAGTTACAATCATTCTGTCTCTATCAGTTACTGAGAGAACCTCCGTGCACTCATGTCTTTGGCGCCCTTTTGTCCCTCTCTAAGAAATCTGCAAAGTGGGTGCTAGCTCTTCTTACTAATCCCCTACCTTCCACATGATCACGGTTGTGACCAGACGCCTATCCAACAGGTGCTTTGCGACTTCACATTTTGGGATATCTAGCTGGGAGTTGCCTTGATATTCCCAACTCATGAAACTATGAAACAAAGCCAAGCGTTTCTAGCTCCTTCCCCAATATTCTGCTGATTAGACCACGGGTTGTGACCACTCACTAATCAAAAGGGAACTTCATGGTTTCGACGATCACCGAAGTGGAGCCTAGAGACATGCTAGCTCCTCCCTTAAATTTTTTTTGATGTGACCTTCCACTATGACCATGGGCCAAATATTTCGAGTGCTTTGTAATTTTTCATTTCGTGACTTCGCATCTCGTCTCCCTGGACAATCAACAGTCTAGATCTCTCCTCAATCCAACGGCTCAGATCAAGTCGCGATTTCGCATTTCGCGACTTTGGGAGTCTCCTTACCTCCGTTCTCCCGATACCCAAAATAACGATGGTGCTAGATCGATGGTCCATATATTTTCTTTGATCAATGGTTGTGAACAAGTCATGAGTTCATGTTTTGCGATATCTGTGGACTGCTCGACGCAATTCTTCCGATTCGTGATTCTGCTCATCTGCTGCCACATGTCTTCCTTGATGATGGATGGTCCCCCTGCTTCGGGACTTTGTAAGCCCACTTCACCTTGCACTTAAAGGTCATGCAGGTTTTTCTGGATCCAACGACGGTCAGTCCTTAAGCTCATATCTTACGGATCATATCTGTACTCCTCCTCTGTGCTTCCTCTGGTCACTGAACTCTGATCTAACAGACATCAGGTTTTCGGGATTGGTGATCCAACGACCACTGTCGCTCCTCCTCCTCAGCTTTGGCAAAAGTTTCCCTCGGCCCTGGCGCACACTTGCGCTTTGCATGCAACTCTGCACTATTCCTCCTGAGCTTCTCGATCTTTCTCTTCTAAGTCTTTGTTGTTGTTCTTGCCATGCACACTCTTCCTTTAAACCTACCAACATCATTGTTGTTCTTTCCATCAATGAAAAGAACACTCTTCCTGTAAACATGCCAACAACTTCTGCTGACTGAAAGTCTTCGTGAAGATGTAGAAATTTTTATGGATCTGATGAATTCCTTTGGAAACCGATCGGGCCTTGTACGTATTGATCCTATGGACCCATATTCACCTGAAAATATTCCTTTCTGGTGGAAGTGGAACTAGATGCCAAGTCTGATTCTCTAAGAGAGAGTCATGCTCCTCCTGCATGGCTTCTTTCCATAATGGATTTCCCACACCCTTATTGTAGGTTTGCGGATTAGTAGATTGAACCATATAGCAATGCACGAGCATCGTAGGTTCTGAAGCTGAAAATACATGAGAAGACTCCTCATGATGAGATTGAGTCCTCCTCGAATCCAATGGATTCCCTGCAAGGTTTTATGTTGGCTGAAGTGTGGTCTGTGCCTTCTTGGGAATCTGTTGAAGCTTCGATGATGGATTCTCATCTAGATGTACTACCTTCTTATTTCCATGTACAAAATATGAGTATATGGAATCATCTCTGATGTCTGAAACTGATGGAAGCACAAGAGTATATGCATGTTGCACTGGAGGTGCATGCAAAGTACTCTCCTTATGTGTAAGTAGATTAGAGGATTCATCGTCAGAAAACTTAGTGAATTTATACAACCTTGACTTGTGATCCACCTCACCAATTGCAATGATGGAATTGTCATGCATGTCAATTATTGAAACTGAATCTGATGTAAATTCAACCTTTTTACCTTTCTAAGTGATCTGATAAACTGAGATCATATTCATAGAAAGATTTGTAACATGTAGAACATTCTCAAAACTGCCATTGTGGAGTTCCACTCTCCCTTCTCCTACTACTACTACTGGAGTATCATCCCCCATGAGAATAGGGCGTCTTGAGCATGGACTCAAAGAAGAGAAAACTTCCTCTTTCATTTCCATATGATGGGATGCACCAGAATCTATAATCCATGAATCATATGAGGAATTAATTGCAACCAGGGCATGATGATTACCTTTCTTAGGAGCATGATCTTCTTCCTTATGCTTCTTGACTCCCTCTGGAATGAAGTTTCCAAGGTTGTTCTGTTGAAGTGCATGTGCCATAATCTCAATCTGTTTCTTCATGCATGTGGATTCTTCATGATTCATTTTATTCCAGTAAGTGCACGGCTTTCCCTTATTCTTCTTCTTGGAATTTGAAGATTCTTTGGAACTTGAAGAATTGTTAAAGGGTTTGGAATATCCCTCCTTCTTGTTTTGTTTCTTCTTCCCGTTCTATTTGGATGATCCTTTTCCATTATGCAAGGTGAGTGCATGTGATTTGGGATCATTGATGAGGCCCATATGTATAAGTTTTTTCTTCTCTTGTGTGAGAGACCCAATGAATTGAGCCATCGTAGGCATTTTCCAATTTGTTCCAAAACGACATCTGCCAGAATGGAAATTGGAGACATATACAATGTATTATGGTCATAGCTTGGCCAAGATTGTTAGAATAAGTTGTTTATATTGTGTATACTTGTCAATACCACATTCACCCAAGCTCAAAATCAAATATTTAAATTTAGTAAAGAAATATTGTATATTATCAAAACTTTTAGGGTCTAAGGTATTCAACTCTACCTCAAGCATATGACCTCGCATCTCATCTTGCTTTCCAAAGAGTCCTTCCAAGGTGCTCCAAATCTCGTTTGGAGTCTTGCATGCGGAAACATGAAACCATAGATCATTGGATATTAACTCAAGAAGTATTCATGTGGCCTCATCCTTACAGTTTTCCCATCTGATCTTCTCAAGCGCTAATGTAGGTTTTGTTTCTGTCGCCATCGCCAAATTATACAATCCTTTTCTTTTGAGTTGGAATGTGGCCTTAGGATTCCATTAAAAATAGTTGTATGGTGTCATTATTATCACCAAACTTTATTGAAGAAGTTGCATTGCCTCCATCCATGTTATTGATTATGAAAATATCCTGAAAACCCAGATCATGGATTCTGAGATATGACAGACGGTTCTATGGCAGCTATAGATATGATAAAACAACTATATCTCCTAAAATATGATGTGGATTTTGGAGATTTTTGGTGAGCATAAGCATCCCTATGTTATACATCTCTAGTCCAAATTTCAGCCCAACCTAGATCGCGGATTTCAAGATATGGCCACTTTACTGCAGAAACCCAATTTTTGGAGGGTTGTTGAATCGTCGCACCCTAGAGAAGGATAAAGTGAGACGATGCTGAATCGTCACACACAGTGAAACAACGTCGCACCTTGGATGCGTATAGGCTGCAACGATGCCTGGAAAAAGAAACTTTGTTAAGTCTAAGTGCGATCGTCGCACCCTTCAATAGGGATAGGTTGTGACAATTCTAATCGCCGCACCTTTCGATAAGGATAGGCCGCAACGATGGTGGAAACTAGGTTTATTCAAATCCTCTTTCTTTCTTCTCTGGCTTGTCTGGGTTGCTTCAAGTAGATCGACTATGATACCATGTTAGTGTTTCATGGAAACCTACACATGAGACCTAGCTAAAGCATACACAAACAAAGCTTATCAAGAAAAGGAAGAGAGATACACAATGAAGAATGAGAATCAATGTATATTATGATCTAATCAATGAAGGAGTGATCTTCACTCATATAGGCAATGACATCCTATAATTAGGAATGCATGCATAATAGTGATGGTATAAAATTAGAAATTCTAAAATAGAACTAGTCAGTTAACTCCCACTGAACTAGTGTACCGAAAATATAAATTTCTCCAACAGTAACTACATAATAATAGTTACATTTAATTGTGTATAATGCTTTTTTTCTTACACAAGCTCTCCTTTGTCTACACATTCCAATGTTCAATGAAATTCTCGATAAAGGATGTTTTTTTCAAGTTAAAATAGTGCATGCTAAATATATTCTAGCTATTAGTTTAGGGTTACATGGAGAATGTAAGATTTTATATTAAGTTCTTAACCTATGTTTACATGGTTCTATTAGTTCATCTTAACTATTATTGAATTTTAGTGATTTATAAAAATTTGTGTGATTTTCATATATGTATTTATAGATTTTATGGGGTAAAATTTGGGAGGCCTTATATTCTTGGATCCAGGTTTGTGCATGGCTAATTATCCATATAAGATTAGTTTATATCCTAATCCTTTTGTTATAATCCTTGAAGCCTATCCAAATATTCTTTCATAAGGGATTTTTTCATGTTATAAGTCCTTATGCATGCCCCTTGATCCATAGAAGCAACATTTAGGGCCGACGACCCCTATTTTGCCTCAAATCATGTCAAGGGCTAGGAGACTTGTCATTGGTGTGACAAACTTTGAAATCAAGGTGATAACATGATCATGACCCAATGATTCTTTTTGGAGGGATTGTATCATAGTTTGGGGCACAATTCATAGCTCATAAGCCCTAGAAGTAGTGTTTACATCTCATGCCCCTGGTTATCACACCCAGATGAAGTCTCCATATAGGAGTCCCATCCTTAGTGCACCAAACCTCATAATGAATCTCATATTGATCAAGGAGGATCTAGAACGCTCATACAAGTCGAGGAGGATTCGAAATGCTCATAAAGGTACAAAAGGATTCAAAAAATATCAAAATACAATTATCTCAAATGCTCTCTAAAACTCCATCAATGCATAGATCTCGACGATATCTTTTCAATGGTGAAAAAAMTGCCTCAAACGGAGTTCGTATGCAAAAGTTATCGATGGTCAAAGATCAAGTCAAACTAGGGAAAAAGGGAAAAAAAGTCAACAAGGTCAAGGTGACACGTGTCACCACTGCAAGGGTGACACATGGAATGAACGTACAACCATATTGTACATACAAGTGGATGAATCATGTGTTGACATGTGGCAAACAATTAGTGATATGGCATGCCCAGTTGGCAAGGGATGTGGAAATTCATATAGTTCAAGTGGACCAATTATGTATTGACAAGTGGAAAAGATAGACCAATGAGAGGCTACCATGTGGAAACCTCCCATTGGAAATTAATGGTTAGGTTTATCAAAATTATAGGAGTCGATAGGGTTGAACCCATGACCTCCCATAAATTTACACAAACCTCCATTACCATTACACCATCATATTGGTGCTTACCAACATATGGTGCCACATATACTTAATCTTGGTCAAAGGTTTATTTAGCAGGGAAAGGGGTCGAGGGATAAGCCCCTAGTCCTTGGTTTATATTCTATCCAATATAACCATAACCAACACCATATTCCACGCAACAGGGTATTAAAAATGTGGTTGACAAACATCCCATGTATATACCATAAGTTACAATAAAGCATCGACAAAGGAGGGGATTGTGGGGGGTGGAACCTGCGACCTTCCCCATATTATACCATGCCATAACCATTGCACTAAAGCACGGGGTTTGTTATGGAACCCTCCTAACAAAACTTTATTGCCAACCAATAATTCTAGAGGGAGGTTAAGGGGCCCACACCCTATTTAATGGCACACAGACCAAGGAAAAGGACACACACAAATGCAACACGATGTCTCGAAGTTCATTCTCAAGGGTAATTAGACTTATAGGCTACATCCTAATGCATTCCACAAGGTTCCGACATAGAATTGTATGAACTTTATACTCATTTTTATCAAAATTTCGCAAGGAATTCGATGCCATACTATGTTTCTGAGTTTGAGAAACGCAAAAAAAGGTCATTGTAAAACACAAGCATTCGAGCATTAATAAAGAGATATTTATTGGAAGCGGACCTGGAGACGTAACCCAAATTGGGTGAAATCCGTTATCAAACTTGTGTATGTGATTTTAATATGGTTGTTCTATTTTCGCTTACTTATTTGCAAGTTGTTCTATTTTCGCTTACTTATTTGCAAGTTGTTTATCATTAAAGTGTATTTGGATAGATAAGTATTTCACATGTAAATTACAAACAATCAAACGATCATTTTTATTTCAAAGATCAAGTAGATGTTGTTATGTTTTAAAGATTATTAAGCATATAAGTATTTTTCGGATCAAGTTGGTATCAGAGCGAGGTTTGACAAGTGTTTGTGAGTGAATTCTTACAAGGTCCAAATCCAAGCGAGGAGAAGGAAAAATTACAAGATGCAATCAAGAGATTGGTTCAAGAAGTTTTATCTCGTATCTCACTCTTAGGAAAAATATTCCAAACATAGGGGTTTATCTTGTAGTTTGGGATACATATCATGTTACCTAATATGTATAAGTCCATAACTAAAAGGAAAACAACAATTAATGGAGGATTCAACGTAGGTTTTAAGTGTTACAAGAGTGGAAAGAATGATCAAAAACCTTTGCTAATAAAAATCAAGAGCTTTTCATAGTCTTTTGTGGATGCTTATTATAACTTAAATTTGGGTAGTCAAAGGTTTTAGCAGATTTTTTTTCACTAGTGTGCTTCCTATGGTATGGTGCATCGATGTACCACTATTTAATATTCATTGATGCATATTATATAGTATAAAGAACCAGTGCTTTATATATTGTTAATCACCAATGTATATAATGATGATGATGATGATGATGATGATTTGCGTCCACTGAGGCAAATTTTAGTCTATTTGACCTTAAGAAAAATTGGTAAGGAATTACTTGGTTTTATTTAGAATTTAATTTCTATACTTGAAAATATTGGACATAAGCTTTCCTGAATCTCCATAGTTTTGATGAGTTAAAAGGTTAGGGATGTCAAAACTGTGACACATTTTTTCATGTCAAAATCTAATGTGGGAACACTAAAAGTACATTATAAGAGAATGTTCTTTTCATATACCTTCTTAGTATCAAAAAGATGACATATTATCTCATCGCATGACATTTTAGGGATTGTCCAATGCCATGTTTCACTATTGAGCTGATGAGAGTTTGTACTTATTTTAACAATTCCAATTTTCTTCTTTATGCTAGTAACAATAGAAATATACTTTTGATATTCTAGATTAGGGTTGATGACCTATTTATAATATCTCATTTTTTCTTTATCACACCACAATTTCGATTTAAATTTAGATGCAATAATATTTTTAATTGTATCAATATTCTGTAGAGTGACCTCCTTCTCTATTCCTTAATTATTTAGACAAGACTTGGCATCTATATGCCAACCTCTCTTAATCCACATGTGGATTTGATGTATTTGAAGCAATCTTAGGAAGCTTCTTTCCATTCATGTTAATTGTCTTCTTCTTGTACATTAGGTACTTATGTCATAACCATACTCTCAATGGGGGAAATACATGCTTCTATGAGGAGGATAAGATAGGGTGCATTTCTTTTAATTTTAATATTAGAAGTTATAAAATGCTTCTATATTTTCTCACTCTTTCTTTACAATTATTTAGAGACGACGCAACCCCAAAATTCACATCCCTATAAGATAGCATGAGTGATGAGGGTCTCAGAGAGGAGTTTATTTTTCCCCATAACCAAATGTATATTGAATTACAAGTGTTTTGAAGACCAAAATAGGATTTTCACCATTCATTAATCCTTTTCTCAATTTATAGTTCCGGTTAAGTTTATGCTAAAGGTCAAATCTAAGATATGTGTATGAAGTAACTTCCTCTAATGTGTAAGTTATATTTTTGGATTTTATTTTCATAACCTTTGTTTTGTCAATGTTTACTATCATACCCATGTTGGAATATAAATCCTTGAGAATTCTAAGTTGCTTGTCAAGATCATAGGGACACCTCCCCATAAGAACAATTACATGATTGTAAAGAAGAAGGATGGTGACTATTCCAACTAAAATAGCACCATCACAACCCACTTCTTCCAAGCATGCTTTTAACTTGTCAATGTAAATGCCAAAAAGGGTTGGGGACATGGGACAATCTTTCTTAACTCCTATATTACAATTAATTTATTTTGACCAGCCCTCAATGTTCCTAAAATTAGCAGTAACATTATCATGCAAGATTATTGCAAAAACTCTAAACTTAGATGGAACCTATATCTCTTCTAATATATTCCAAAGGGTAATTCTACATACTATATCAAATTCTTTCATAAAGTCAATGAAGCAACACAGTAGATTGGTTTTATTATTACAACATTGCTCTACAATGATCTTAAGCATAACTAGGTGGTCCATGGTTGAATGCTATCTTCTAAAACCGGTCTGGCCATTATCCCCTTTTCACTGAATTTCTAACCATATGAGCATAATCTTCTTTTCCTAAATAATTCCACATAACTTGGCTAAAAAAGGGATAATCCTAATGGTCATATAACTAAAGGGATTTTTTTTATCCCCTCTTTTAAAAATAAGAAAAATGAGGCTTTGATTTCACAATTTGGGGAAACCTTTCTTGATTATGATATTGAAGAATTTTTGAATGTGAAGCATGAGGACATGTACTCCAATTATTAGTAGTTCTTCTTGATAGCCTTCAATGTCCTTGGCTTTCCTTTTTGCAAGTAGTTTAACCTCAAACTCTAGCTTCCAAAGTAAAAACCTCTTCCTTTCTAATAAGGCTTTGAATATTTCCCATGAAATTATGGGATTCATAAATCTTCTTAACATGTGAATTCTAGGATCTCAAGGAGTTTACCTTGTTTTCTTTAGTTTTAAGAGTCATAATATACCTCCATATTTTTTTAGGATTGAAATTAGCAAGGCGTAAAATATTCTCTTGCTTTCTATTAATGCAATATCTTGGTTTTTCCCTTTTAAATAAGGCTTTGTAACTATTTATCTTGTCATCTTTTAGGGACTCTCTATAGGATTCCCTGATGGATTTTCTAGTATACTCTATTTATCAAACCATGCCTTGATCAATTACTAACACTTCACGCCCTCTTTGAAACCAAGAAACATTATAAGGCTTAGGGTGTTTATGTTTTACTAACACTATCTTCTCTACCATATCTACCACTAAGTATTGTTTGTACATCCAAAATCAATAATAACATGGAAACACTTATGCTCGTATATGCACTTCATCCGGAAAATACATTTTCTAGTTCATTTATCTTACTAGGTATTGTGTTGTTCCATTGTTGCATGCACACATCTCATTATTAAATTTCCCCTTCTTCCTAGTGTTGTTGTTTTTTTTCTTTTATTCAAGGATAATTTTAAGAATAGAAATTTATTTTAAAATGCATAAACCATGATGAATATTACTAGTCGTTCATGTGAAAAGTGTAAAATATTTGGCAACACTTTTGTAAAAATATTCAAAATTCTAAGGATTTTATATAGTTTATATAAAATTTTGGCAATTTTCGAGGTAAATTTTTTTTATCTTGTAGAACTTGGGCGAATCGTTTTTAGGAAAAAATGGAAATTGTCGGTTTTTTTTTTGTAAAAAGCATGGAAAAATAACCCATGGTTGAAATTTATCCCCTAAAATTTCCCCTACTTCTATTTACCTCTTTGCTAGTGCCTCTACTTGTGATAATTGTGCTCATCGTTCTCCTTTGTTACAATATGCTCTTGTTGGACAGGTAAACTATGTGCCCTTCTTCTCCACACATAGAAACAAGGTTTACCATGATTCTCTCCATGTTCACTTCCACGGAAACCACCTCTACCTCTACCTTGGACTCTATAATGTGACCTTTAATCTCCATTATTATTAGAATTTTCACCTATTTTGACCATTTTGGCCTTTACTTTCAATGGTATTCCTCTTGTACATAACATAGTCTATGAAATTCAATTCATTTTGAATATAAAGTTTCAATTTGTTTATATACTTAAATATTCTTTGGTCTTCTAGCTCCTAAATATTAGTGTTAATAACTTTTTTGTAAAATTTAGTGATGTATTGTTGTAGACTATGTTCCCATGCCTTAAATTATGCACTTTCCTAGACAACATTTCCTAAAAATCGTTGGAAAAAAGTTTTCTCTCAACTTGCTCTCCATATTGTTCTAGGCTCGTATCTTCTTATTTAGAACCCATTCTTTCTGCACAAAATCCCATCATGGTTCAGCTTGTGTTTTCAAACTCATCGCAATTAATTTCATTTTTTGAGGTTCCTTTAATTAAATTTATTTTATTTTATTTTATTAACAAAATATACATATCTTCTATTATAAATTGAACGTTGTTTTAAAAACTGTCAAACGAGAATAATGAAATGTATTATAATTTGGTATAATTGATATATGTAACGTAAATCCTTAGCAAATTATATTAAAAACTTTGAAAAAAGATAAAATTAAATTAAATAAAAATAAAAATAAGGGGGTGGGGTGGGGATATATTTAACCTTAAAAGATGAAATAAATTGAATATGCATAAGATTAAGGACACTATCCTATTCAATAATGAAATAAAGAATTTCATAGTTTTTCAAGGTCTCACAGTGTTAAAGGAGAAGGATGTGTCCCAAGCAATAGTGATTGTTGAATCCTCCATCATCATCCAATAGTTGGATAAGAATACTTGTTAACACGACATCAAGTTATCCCTTTTAACATAGATGATTATCTCTTTAATTCTCATTTTTGCAAAAAAAAAATATTCTCAAATTTTAAGAACTCGAAATGGAATGGTGGATGCATAATTTAATCTAGGGATGCAACTAAGGGAAGGTATTGTTAGAGTTAATTGGGGAAGGGCGCTAACCTTCACACCCCTTCCATGAAATATCTTTCATTTAAGTTGAAGGACCATGCATATGTGTTCCATCATGCATCTTAGAAATTACATGAAGCTAATTTCCTAACCTGCACCACATCATATCATACTCAAGCCATCATGTAAACATATGAATTATACCAACTACTTGTTGGTATTTTCATGTAGTTTTAATATGGCAATAGTTATAGAAAGACTTTGGGCTTTATACCTTGGATCCACTCTTGAACTCTTCAATAGAGAAAAGGTGATTGTGTTTGGAGGGGCTTAGGCCAATGCAAGCTTGGTTGGAATTTATGTTGGATTTTCCTTATTTACAGAGCATTAGTGTTACTATTGTTCTTTTACTTCATTACAATTAACATATATATCATGTACTGAGTAGTAGCAACATAAACAAGAGACAAAAAAGAACACAAAAGATTTATCCCGGCAAAGCCCCAAATGGGGGAAAAACCCGAAAACCTTTCTTAGATAGATTATGTTCACAAAGCAAGTCCAATTAGATAAACCCTATCATAAGTGATATCTTAACCAGAAATGCCACCCCAGTTGTAGCAGTAGCACCATACAAAGGTAGCACACCTCCTCAAGGAATAGCACACAAGAGAGAGATACCAAAAGACTGCAAATACCACATCACCTCCTCCAAACTTGCGTCTTGATTTTGTGTAGCTGGGAGAGTGTGAGTGAGTGAACAAATGAGCCAAGATGTCCTCTATTTATAGTCTTCCTGGCCACTAGACTGGGCCAAGTTCTTCTCTGGACATGTGTCTTTTCATTATTCCTTTATTCTTCTGGTTCGACTTCTCTTCTAGGGTATTTCAATATATTTTCAATGGATCTCTTGCTTTCAGAATCTTCTCTGCATCTAAGAAAGGTCATCTAGGAGGGAAATATCCTCCCGCAGCTACCAAAACATCAACACTCCCTCTTATCTAGGGAGACATCTTTCACGATGTCTTCATCTGGTAGTCCAATGACTACTCTGTAATCTTCTAGCAGGCACACGACTGCTACAATGTCTTTAGTAGCTCAAATCATCAGGCACAGTCTCTGCGATCAAATGGTAGCACGCAAAGATACATCCAAATGATATGGTAATCTCCATGATAATCAACTAGTATCACACAACTACTACAATCTCTTCCAATAGATCACAATTGCTGGCAAGTAGTAAATAACTTTTATCGAGTGACACACATTCACTTTCAGTGGAACACATCCACTGTAGTAGCACACGACCACTATCTGGAGTCACACAGCCTCCGCCAGTGGAACACATCCACTAAAGTATCACATAGCTACTATCCGAAGTCACAAAACCTTTGCCAGTGGAACAAATCCATCATAGTAGCACACAAATATTGTCCAGAGACACATAGTCTCCGCCAGTGGTACACAACCACTGAAGTAGCACACATATATTGTCCAGGGTCACACAACCTCTGCCAATGGAACACATCCACCATAGTAGCACACAACTACTATCTAGAGACACACAGTCTCTGCCAGTGGTACGCAACCACCGACATAGCACACAACTACTATCCAGAATCACATAGTATTTTCCAGAGTCTTACGACTACGTGTATGATGTTTCTTCTCTCAGCAGGTCCGACAGTGCATTGCCCCTTCAATCACCTCATGTGAATGATCCAGGGAACCCTTGGCTAGAGGGGTTAGCCAACATGAGTAGAAACAACACACCTCCCTCTCAACGAGGGTGGACATTCGACAACACTCCAAGCTTGTCCCTGAAGTACTCATACTTCACTCTTGACAAGGGCTTGGTGAGGATGTCTATTATCTGCTCATCCATGGATATGTACATGTGCTCCACAACTCCTCTTTGCACCATGTCCTGGATGTAATGATATTTTATCTCTATATTCTTATACCTATCATGGAATACATGGTTCTTGGTAAGCTTCATGCAACTTTTATTGTCACAATGTATCAAAGTTGGCTCCAATTCTAAATCAAATATCCCAGCTAGCAACGTTTGAAATCACACTACTTCATGGCTTGCCATGCTTGCGGCGATATACACTGCTTCAGATTTACTGAGTGTCACTGATGTCTATTTCCTGCTCAACCATGAGATCATGCCTGATCCCACATTAAAACAACATATGGAAGTAATCTTCTTATCCACTGCACTCTCTTCCCAGTCAGAATATGTATATCCCTGTAGTTTCACATATCCACTTGAGATATATCTCAATCTATATCCAACCATACTGTGAAGGTACCTCAACATATGATTTGTTGCCATCTAATGTACCTGTATAGGTTCAACCATGGGTTGAATCAAGGTATTTACTACAAATGATATGTATGGACTGGTGTTAGCCAAGTACATCAAGGATCCAACCAACTATTTGTACATCGTGGGATCCACCAAATCTGAATATTTTTCACTCAATAGATTCAGATTTATCGTCACAGGTGTGCTCATGGACTTGCAGTCCATCATCCCGAATTTCTTCAGGATATCAACAGTATATTTTTCTTGGCTAAGGAAAATCTCATCTGATCTCTGCCACACTTCCAATCCCAAGAATTAATGCATCATACCTAGATCCTTCATCTTGAACTTTGAAGTGAGCTCCCTTTTACACCCATCAATGAGCTTCTTGTCCCATATTAGAAACAAGTCATCTACATATAGAACCAAGATTAGTTGGAATTCATCCTCAACCTTATAGTAAAGGTTAGGATCTATCTCACTCTTGGTAAATCCCAAGCTCATCAAATATCCATCTATCTTGGCATACCATGCCCTATGTGATTTCTTCAACCCGTACAAATCCTTCTTCAGTCTGCACACATTAGAATCCTTCCCATGGATCATGAAGCCTTGTGGGTATTCCATGTACACGTCTTCCTCTATTACACCATTCGAGAAAGCAATCTTGACATCCATCTGGTGTAATTTTCATTCCATTGCAGAAGCAATCACAAAGATTGATCTAATGGAAGTGTATTTTTCTATGGGAGCAAGGTTTCGTCATAGTCTTCTCCCTCTTTTTGATAGAACCCTCTAGCCACAAACCTATCCTTGTACTTCTCTATGTTTCCATATCCAGCATGCTTGATCTTGTAGATCCATTTGGAAGTCACAACTGACTTCCCTTATGGTCTCATAATGACCTCTCATACATCAATATTCATGATGGAATGATACTCCTGCATCATGGCATCCTTCCATTCTGGATTTTGAGCAGCTTCTTCAAAAGTGGAAGGTTCTGAATCAATGATGTTTCTCATTAATGCCACATAGATGGAAAAATTATGTGGTCTCTTACTCTCTCTAGAGGATCCTTTGGAAGTTGTATGCCCTTCAGCTTCATGCATGGTGTTCTGAAGCCAAGCTAGTCTCTTCTTGGTAGCCACAGCTTCTTCAGGTAGATCTGCAGGTCTTTCTGACTCTACCATGTCATTCTGAACTTCTGGGATGGTTTCTTCAGGTGTAGAGTCTACCATGACTGCATCTTTGGGAGCCTATTGCTCTATTATTCCTTTATTCTTCTAGGTTGGATTCTCTTCTAGGGTATTTCAATATCTAATCAATGGATCTCTTGCTTCTGGAATCTTCTCTGCATCTAAGAAAGGTCATCTAGGAGGGAAATATCCTTCCACAACTACCAAATCATCAACACATGGGTGGTTTTTTAATATTTACCTTTTGGGTTGGCATTATCTTGTCAAAATGACACATTTCCATTGTTGACACCATTGTCGCATACTACGCGACTTACAAGAGGTCTAACGAGCCTCTAGAGATGTGAGAAAGAGGTTGTCGAGGAGTTGTAGTGTGATGAAATCCACCATTATGTGGAATAATGGCTAGAGGAATGTGACCAAATTCCAATTGTTGAAAATAAAGTTAGAGATGATTCCACCCTGAAAAAGATGTCTTAGTTGTTGGAGCTTAGGGACATTGAGAAGGAATTCTATTCCTTCATGCTGGAGACTCATAGTTTTTAGAATTGGATAATCAATTGGGAAAACTAAAGTCAACGGTTAACATAATAGTAGTATATCTACACCTCCCTTCAGGGATAATTCATTCATTATTCCTACAACTATTACATATGTTGGCGACTTGTCACATTATGGTTTCTCTCGAGTCCATAATGAATAATTATTTGTAGAGCATGCCACAAACCTAGCCACAAGTATTCTATAAGAGCTATCAATCTTGTGGAACATGGTGAAGTGGGAATATGCAAAAAGGACACGTCAATGGAGAATCAAGTGGACTCAAGTAGGTATATTAATTTTTAGCTTTCATCTTTTATAATTATAGTTACTATGTTTCGTAGAGTCATAGTATTTCTTTCTTAGTCCGTATGGTAGTATACTTGCCAAGACTGTTTATTTTGAGTAATGGTAGGCTCTATTATAAATTTTTGGAAGGACCATTTTATTTTATTGTCATCTAATTGTGACCATTACTCTATTTTGTATTACATTGTTGTATGGTGCAGTGCCAATTTTTTTTAATACAAAATCTAAACATCCTTATGAAAAAAAAATATATAATAAATAAATAAACCAACATAAATTCATCTTAATTTTGATTTTTAAGTACTAATAACTTTTTATTTTAATTTATTTTTATATCTTTTAATATTTCATAAAATAAGATTAATATGGATTTTTACTTTTTATATCATACTAATAATTAAAAAATGAAAAATACATTTTTCATTTTCAAAATATTTATAATTTAATTAATTTTCGTAGCTTATTAACATACTAAAATAAAAATAAATAAAAACTCTGTAATTTTCCCCCAATATTTTAACACACAAACAAACATACATATTTTTGTGGATTCTAATATTATCATTACATGTATATTATGATTGTACTTTAACAAAACTATTTTATCATTTTATAATTAATATTTATTTAAAAAAATTGGTTAGGGTTATTAGTTGTAACTACATAATAATAGTTACATTTAATTGTGTATAATACTTTTTTTTTTTTACTCTAGCTCTCCTTTTTCTACACATTCCAATGTTCAATGAAATTCTTGGTAAAGGTTTTGTTAAAATAATGCATGCTAAATATATTGTAGCTATAAGTTTAGGGTTACGTGGAGAATGTAAGATTTTCTATTAAGTTCTTAACCTAGGTTGACATGGTGCTATTAGTTCATCTTAACTATTATTGAATGTTAGTGATTTATAAAAAATTGTGTGATTTTCATATATGTATTTATAGATTTTATGGGGTGAAATTTGGGAGGCTTTATATTCTTGGTTCCAGGTTTGTGCATGGCTAATTATCCATATAAGCATAGTTTATATCCTAATCATCTTGTTATAATCCTTGAAGCTTGTCCAAATATTCTTCCATAAGGGATTTTTTCATGTTATAAGTCCTTATGCATGGCCCTTGATCCATAGAAGCAACATTTAGGGTTGACGACCCTTATTTTTTCCTCAAATCATGTCAAGGGATAGGAGACTTGTCATTGGTGTGCCAAACTTTGAAATCAAGGTGATATCATGCTCATGACCCAATGATTCTTTTTGGAGGGATTGTATCATAGTTTGGAGCACAATTCATAGCTCATAAGCCCTAGAAGTAGTGTTTACAGCTCATGCCACTAGTTATTATACCTAGATGAAGTCTTCAGATAGGAGTCCCATCCTTGGTGTACCAAACCTCATAATGAAGCTCATATTGATCAAGGAGGATATAGAATGCTCATAGAGGTCGAGGAGGATCTAAAACACTCAC
>JASDQU010739952.1:0-14436 GCA_032191745.1 Picea mariana
CATAGGCTGAGATAGTCTTTCATAGGTCCAAAAGCTTCCCAATGGGGAGGTGTGATCAGGGGATCAAATTTTGCTCAAATTTCAAAGTGCTCGGAATGCGACGAAAACAGTGCCATTGCGTCCGTCTTGTCTTCCTGATTCCGACGGTATATTTACTTTCTTAAACGAAGTCCATATGGAGAAGATATCGTGATCTGTTCGTCAAGCCAAACAGGGAAAAAGTTTGATGCTCACTGTACCTGTCCGTATAGTCCGTACAGTCCATACGGTCTGATGTGGCAGGACCGTACATACCGTACGATGATGATGTGGCAGATGCTGGTTGGTTGGTAGATGGCGAATCGGGAGTTGACACATGTCCTTTGGGTGGCCAATAGTAGGAGGACACGTGGCCCAATCCGAGGGTGCCACGTGTCACTCACTGGTTGGCTAAGGAGTTCTATGTAAAATATATTGGAGGCTGCGGGGTTCGACCCCCGAACCTCTCCTCCACACAATGCTTTTGCAAACTCCGCTAGCCAACATTCCGCCCGATGTTCCTTGTTATGAATGTCAACGCAATTTTATTTAAATTTGGTTGTTGTTTTAAATGGAAAGGGGGGCAGGCCGGGGCTTAGCCCCGACCCGCGGTCCTTTGCACCATGCATACGACCATGCCACATAGAGTTTAACCCCTCGACCGTTGGCGCGTGGGTTTTTTTGTAAGCCACGGTTACATTGTAATTCATATAACCCCGACCTGGAGCGCGAGAGTTGGTTCCACGGTTTTAAAACGGTTGTAACCTTTGTTAACCACTTTTTAGCCATGCATACGGCCACATGTGCCATACGCCCATGTGTCGAGGCGGTTAGGGGCTGGCGCGCCCTTAACCGTTCTACGGTTTGCACCATTGGCGTGGTTGCACCCAGTGCTGGGTTTTTATGCTTTAAAATGTGTGTGAGCCAAGTTCATTCAAGGAGGGTGCGAATTGTAGAACCAGAGACAACAAGCTTGAAGAGGGAGACTTCCAGGAGGCCTAACTTCTTCATTTTTCGACCGATTGAGGTGCCGAAAGAGCCTAGACAGGGGTTTTGGGATGATGGGAAGCCATTGGAGTAGTCGGTTTGTCAGTTTGAGCATTGTAAGACATGTTTTTGAGCACTTTTGAACAATTAATAATAATAAACCATTGGAAGCTGGACCAGGAGATGTAGCCCATAAGAGGGGTGAACTCCTTTATCAAATTGTTGTGTTTATGTGCTGATGTTCAATGTTTATGCTGCTGTCTATGTGTAATTTGCATAAGTAATCCTTTAATTTATGTGTTGCAAACCGATCCATTTGCTTTAAACACATAACATTTCACTTGCAATAAGTTTTCAAGTTTTTCAAGTCTTCTTCATTTTTAGATCAGCAGAGCACCACAATACTTGAGCACCATATGTCGCTATGAATCTTTGATACCCAGCTTGGTGCGCAAGGTATGGAAGATGTCTGTGAACTCTGGCATTGCTTGGTCTCTTTCTTGCCGCAATGTGGTCCATTTGGTATACAAGTCGTCATAACTTCCAACAGGGTATTATTTTTCCTTAATAACATCCCTGAAGGATTCCCAGGTGGCTGTGACTGTAAATAATGAGGGTTCCTCTGTTTCCTTTTACTCACAGAAGTTTTCCCACCAATATTTGACATGGGGAACGGCTTTGAGGAGCGCAAAAGTAATCTTTTCTCTATTCAAAAAGTTATGGACAGAAAAATACCCTTCTAGTAGATTCAACCACTTGTCTACAACATATGCGTCTATCTGACCTTCAAATATAGGAATATCTAAGTTGATTTGTACCTTGAAGGGGGCAACACCTTTGCTCGAGGAAGATGCGTTGCCTGTTGGTAGCCGTCGAAGGATTTGCGCGAAACTATCCATCATTTTGTTCCTCTGTTGTGTGAGGGATTCCTCAAGAAACATTTTGAAAGGATCTCATGTCCCGTCATATTTATTTTCCCCTGCCATGAAAGGTCACTTGGGCGTGCGAGAGCTTTTTTCCTCAAGAGAAACAAGCTCGAGACCCAATTCTTTGTATCCTAACCTTGTTGGGGACATGCATTAAGACGACAAGGAGCAGACCGCTCTGATACCACTGATCCAGATTTTATGAGAAGAACGAAATGAATACAAATTATTAAAATATGCTTAACACAAAATAACAAAGATACAGTAAAACTGGTTTTCTATTCAATAAGGAAATAATTTAAAACTGTAAAATGCAGCGGAAAATAAGCTTGTTGGAATGGTGGTGGCTTATCTCTGAGAAGAGATGTGACATTTGCGCTCATTCACCAGTAGATGGTTACCATGAGGCTCTGAAGGCATTTTACAATAAACAATAATGTAAAAATTCTAGACATCCAAAAACCTAACCCTAGGAGATGAAGTGCTAAAAGTCATGTGGACCCCATTTGGCTAAGTTAGTACATCAACTTCTCGGGGTCGTAAATTTTGAATAAGATCTTTGTTTTAGGAGCACGATAGCTCGTTGGAAAGGTCTAACCGAGAAGAACAATTTTCCAGTCACTTGGGCCCCAAATCCCCAAAAAACGTCGTTTGGGGCCTCAAAACGGCCCTAGAAGTTTGGGACCCGAAAAACTGCCAAGGTGGAAAACTGTTTTTCGAGCTAGTGGAATAGGTGAGTGGCCACCAATATCCACCTGGATCATCTAAGGAATAAGGACCATGCCTTATTGTGCGCCCCTTAGAATCTTCATGAGTGACTGTCTCAACCTGCCCTCACGACATCGTGGATCCCTTAAACTAAGTAATCGTTAACCAACAATTCGAGCCACAGCGGGAGTGCTAGTAGGCTATGGAGGGGATGTTGCCACACCTCTCCCTCAATATTTGGTTGATGTGCATGGCCCCTTTACTCCTAATGTGAGTCTTATTAGCAAACAATCGTCAGCCTGCATCCATCAATGAAACACGTTAATGATCCATAACAACATCATAATATACATGCTCGTATGTCACATATGCAAAAACAAAAATACCAAAACCATACATAGTCCACTCCCTGACTCGATCTGGAGTCCAAGGAGGTCCATCGATGCCATCGGCATCCCCAATCTGTTAAGTGTCCTGCACACTAAGGAGAAATCCGTCAATAACATCTGTCTATACATAGATAATCAAATAACATAACATCATAATCCATAAGCATCATGATCGAAATCCATAAATGAAACAGACAATGATATACTAAATTGGATCACTTGCACGCAAGTGCCCTCAAATAATAAGTCATATCATGTATGCACAAGAGCGGGATGTTACAGGTAAGTAAACTTCGTTGGTAGCAATCCAATAATTTTCTAAGTCAGAAAATAAATTTGTAAAGACCAAAAACAACAAAATTCCTAAGGTCATGGTTTCAATTGTATTTGGCAGTGATATTACAAATTGAATTCTAAATTGTATGACTAAATACTCTGCGTCCATACTTAATTCAATTAAATGCAATTAAGTTACAACATCACTCCATTTCATTTCCCAGAAGTGCAAATTATTTTTTGATGACCATTACGAACTTCAAGCTCAGAACGCAATAAAAAGAAGCTACCAAAAGACATTCTAGCTACCGAATTGGAAATGGCATAATGACCATACACAATTTTATCTTTCGAATATGCCAGTTAATACTACATCGTCATTAGATATTAATTTTCAAATTTCAAAAATGTGCAGCGATTAGGTGAAGATCAACACCGAAGTGTAAAAGAATATCGACCATACAAACTCTAAAATTTTGGTTTTGTAAAAAGGTTACAGCGACAAACAATACAAGGTTTTAAAAAAAAAACCTCTAAGTGCCTTGATAGGGTCCACACAAATTTTTGTTTCAGAGCCGCAACAAATATTCAGCGGGTATGACAAATTTCAAACGGAAATAGCGAAAAAGATCTACAACGACTAAGGCCGAATTTAAATTTCGATTGTAAATTTCTTAAAAAGGGTCATACAAATTTTGGTCTCCCAGAATTGCCAGCTCTGTTGCGACGGCAATGAATCTAAAATAATTCCCGGATATACCAATCTTTGACAACGAACGAATGAATATAGTAAATCGGGGTCTGTAAAATTTATTGGCAGCAAGGATAATTATGAAGATCTAGTTGTGATTTATTTTGAAAGGTACAGGAAGCAGAGATGTCACTGCTCCAGATCAACTCATTACAAGAACTATGAAGTTAAAATGTCGCGGATAATATATATTTATACAAGTGTGCTACACACTGAAATTTCCAATGATAAAGGTTTTACAACAAACAAAGTAACAAATCCCTCTCAACTTACAATTTAAATGACAACGAAAAAGGAAAATTTGAATTCTGGTTTGGAATTTAACTTGGCATCGAACTTATAGAGTAAGAAATTCGGGTATGTAAAATTTAAGTACAACATTCAGTTAATTATTTTTTTTAAGTATAGAGTATGCAAATTAAAAAGATAACGAATCATAGGAAGTAAAAATTCGAAATTGTAAAATGAAGATGACAACGAAAGGAACCTTCAACATTTCTGTACAGGGATAGGGTCGAATTCGGCCCTGTTCATGTACAGAAACAGGCCCAAATTCGGGCATGTCCATATACATGGACACGACTGAATTTTGGCTTGTCCCTGTACATGGACACGCCTGAATTCGACCTTGTCCACCTCCTAAAACATAAAATTTATGAATAAATTAAAATTAAATTAATTTAAAAACTAAGGTTCAGATTTACCTTCAACCTGAAGTAGCAATAACCAGTAACAACAACCAACGCTAGTAGCAACCAACACCAAAAACAACCAACAACAACCACCAATCAACAACAACCAACGATCAAATGACTCTCACCACCAGAGTCTCAACAATTCAAAAAAGGGTCAAATGACCGATGTGCGAGTGATATATAAAAACGTTTTCGGCTGAAAGGTGTTTTCGGACGAAACAAGTTTTTGGCCAAAAAGATGTTACTGGATGAAAACAATCCATCCAGCTAATATGGTACATGACATTCGAGGGAGTCATCATGGTACCATTCGATTTGACGTCTAAAGGTTCAACCGAAAAAAATTTCGACCGAAAACACTTGTCTTTCAGCCGAAAGAATTAGTGGTTCGGTCGAAAACATGTCACTAGGAACTTTGGAGACCTGAATCTCACAAAAGTGTTACCCACCTTCATGATTTTACCCAAATATAAACTTTTTTTTTAGAGTCCCATTAAACAAGGATAACTAGAATCTAATGTTGAGTAACTTGAGAAAGAACTACCTCAAAATTTTGAGAGAACAAAGTTTTGAGGAGTGAGAATATGTTTGATCCCCCCTTGAGAGGTGGTAGGGGGAACAACTATTGACTAAAGTTGTATTGAAGAGGAGGCTAGCGGCTATGGGTCATTCTAAGGAAAAACTACAAAGTCATTCAATGTTGGGGATATCATTCATTTGAAATATTGGAGGATGAAGGGATGACCTACCTACTAGATGAGGTTTTTTTTCCTATTACCATTGTTCTTGTTTTTTGGAGGGGGTTAAGTAGGGGCTTTCAGGTTATAGTTTTTAGTGAATTGGTTGTATTCATGACATTATTTGCATTTAAATGGAAGCTATTCATAATCCATTTTTTGCAAATGTTTCTAACTATCCAGATATAGAGTAATAGCCTCATGAATTCCTTTTTCTAGATACACTTCCACACAAATTATAACACATGCAAACATTCCTAACTCAGACTCAAATTTATCAATGTATATCTTTAGGGTGTTTCCTATAACTGCCAGAGACTCATCACTCCAACAATGCAAAGGGAGATGAGGCAAGTGAACCTATAATGGAACCATAGAAGGCACATCCACTTCAAGGTCAAAGTTAGGCAACCACCAATTAATATGCATTCCTCTGGAGCCCATAAAATAGGGTCCATTCTCTATCATATTTTTCTTTCAAACATAAAATAATAATATCCACGACCATAGAAATGATAAGAGAGGTTTTCTTGAATATTTTGTTTCTAGTTTTTTTGAATCCATAAATCCATTTCTTTGAGAGAGGGCCATAACCCTATGAACTTACCTATGAGGCCTGGATTAGGTAGATCCAAATCTTCAAGGAAAGGATATGAGGGTAGAAGTTAAACCATTGGGATTGAATATGTTTTCTTTACAAATTTATGTATTGCATGCTTGGGTTGTTTCTTGTTGAGCGAAGAGACCGGGACTTGGAACACCACATCTTCAAAAGAATGGGGGGGCAGGGGGATTTCCCCTCCTATATCCATGTTTGAGAGGGATAAACCAACAAAGGAAGTGGTATGATTGAGGAATAGGGGATAGGGTTTCAAATGAGAGTGTGTCCTATAAAGATGATATTTATCATCTTTTTCACTGACATGTGAATGTAACATTTTGTTCCTACATGATTCTCTAACAAAAGAATGTAATAGGTAAATTTCCTCCAATATTTTGGTAGGATATATATATATATATAAAAATGAACTAGACTATACATATGCTCCATCTATATTCCATGGTGTTTGCAAAGGTCTCACCTATGAGAGATGAGGTGTAGATCATGGTCTTGACTTCATTTCTCATCACCCTCACCCTATACCATGCCCACCTATAGTGGTTGATTTCCACCAAAGATGATGAGTACCTCCCAAATTACCGAGGATGTCAAGGTGGCCATAGTTTAGAGAAATCGGTCCATTTTTGTGGGGATCAATATTTCTCTTCATAGTCATGAATCCCAAGACACCTCCCATCCTAATTTTGTTAATATCCCTCATAGTGACCTAGAGTCTATGCATAGTGAGGACCTCATTTTCGTGTAAATATGTGAAGAGAAGGGTAGCACATGTCTACTCCACTATGAGCCAAAGTGAAATATAATAAAATGTATCATTGTAAATTTAGGGATATGGATAAAACAAAATAGTAATATTTTTTCGTGGGATATTGATTATTAAATTTCCACATGTGTTAACATTATGTGTGTGGTTATTCAATGCCATAGTTCTTAAAATTGTTGAGGGAGGGTGAATTGAATGTGATCTCTATTAAAATGGACAATTTAACATGTTTTAGTTTTTTTAAGGTATATGTATATAATTGTCAAACATTTTTTAGTAAAGTCTATATTAAATGTCAATTGGGTCTAGCCTCAGTGGTTTTGGGATGGATTATTGTCCTCCCTATCCAAGTTCTATTTTATAAGTGATATGTTTATCTAATAATGAGTATGTTGTTGTAACAACTTTGAATCCTATTGTTTACATGGCCTCGTGCCATAAAGAATCTAGGGTTTACTTTGGGTACCATCCTTGAAATGAGGGAAAGTACTTGGTGGTTTTCCACGAATGTTTTAACCTAGAATAAAAAAATTAATATTAACTCTAGTTTTTATTATTTATTTTTTAATTTAACTTACATATTTCCAATCAAATGATGAATAAATGCCATCAATTAACAACCAAGATGAGCATACTTGGGAATTTACCACTTAGTGATATGGCAATGAATGAGATACATGATTAGTAAATATAATTTATATTTCAAATCAAATGAAAATTCATACATATTGTAAATCTGATTATTGTCCAATTTACATTTCCTTGACACATGAATATGATGCACTCACTAACCAAGTGGACCAATCCCCCAATTGAGCTAATACTTATATTTCAATGACACTTATTGATGGTTAACAAGTACATAATTTGACTCAAATTACTTCTCAAGGATAATGTAATTTTCTTATAGTTTTATATGATTAACAAACTTCCATTTTTAGGGTGGCATAGGGATGTTGGGCACTGAACATGAAGTCAATCTCACAAAAAATGCCCCACTCAACCCTTGGGTATTGAAAAAAAGTATGTATATAGCTATGATTTTGTACTTGTTAACTATGTTTAATTAGTTTTTATATATGCATCTTATATTATCTAAATGAAATTTCTTGTATGTGTTCTAAGCTATTCATGTCGATAATGTTAATATAAACCTCCCAAACACTTCCCCTCATTTCAAGGATGGTACCCAAGGTAAACCCTAGATTATTCAAGGCACAAGGTTAAGACAACAACTTATGGATATACCATATATAGCTCATCAACAATTGATTCACTAAGAGAAAACATGTCACAAAATGGGATTTAAACCTAAATAGAGAAGATAACAACTTTTCCTCACAATCACTCAAACCACACCCAATTGACAATATATTAAACTTTTTATAATTGTAAAAAGTACATTTAAAATGTATGTTAGTTTTTATTTATAATTTAATAGAAATTTTGAAATGCATCCAAAATTAAATTTAGTGAATATTATTTGTTAGTTTTTATGTGTACAATAATTAATTAGTTAGTTAGTGATACAAGGATTTTGTTAGTTAACTATATAATATCTTCATCACATAGCTAATTAGTAAACATATTTTAAAGTAATTTTTTGAAATTCATTTGGAATTAAATTAGTATTTTATTTGTTTGTTTTTACTTGTATGTAATCATTTGTATCTAATGATTTATTAGTTAGATAATTAAATTTGTAATTAAATTAGTATTTTATTTGTTAGTTTTTACTTTTATGTAGTTAACTACATAAAAGTAAAAACTAACAAATAAAATACTAATTTAATTACACTCCTTTTTAAGAAATATTTTATGTAACACGTATCTATTACCCTACTCTCTCTTATAGTTGCTTCCAATGTTTGTGGCCCTTATAGTCCCCTCAATCCATGAGATTACCATGAATGAATCTTGAAATACCTAAATCTTTGTAATCCACTTCCATCCTCATCAAAGTATGCAACCTGATTTATTTGTGCCTAGCCGTCGACAAAATTTGAAAGGCGGTCTCGATCCACCATTTCTATGTATGATGACTCTTATTCCCCTTTCCTAATTGGCATAGGGAATAAGTGTTTTTAGGGAATAAGTGTTTTTTTATCATGTAGTAGAGATGTAAGAGGGGCCTTTGTACACCTTCAAAGATGGCTTTATTCCTTGTTGTCTAGATAGCCCATAGAAAAGAAGGGGGTAAAGCAAGATGTTTTTCCCTAATTTATTCAATCTACAACCATGCCTCCCATTCTTAGAAAAGGATGTTAACAACATCATCCTAGTTAATTAATTAACTATTAACTAATTTTATATTTTATGAATTAATTTTTTTAAATTCATTTAAAGTGTTTTATTTGTTGGTGTTTTACTACATGATTAATTATTTGCACAAATTACATTTGAAATTATATATATATATATATATATACTTTCAAATGTAATTTGTGCAAATAATTAATCGAAAATTAGATTAAAATTTTAGTACAATGATTAGTTAGTTGTACAATATAAATTTTGGAATGACTATAATTTTATAATTTAATTATTTTTTAATTTAATTGTTTTATTTATTAATGTTTCAGTATAATTGATTAATTAAGTGTACAACATAAATTTCAAATCATATAATCATTTTTATACAACACCATTTAGAGAAAAGAGTAATTGTCATACAATGTTATTTAGAGCAATCTTTAGATCCCATAACTAAAAATATAAAATAGAAAAGAAATGAAAATTAAGGCACCTGTATATACTATCCATTTTCATATTAATAAAATTATATATAATATGTATTGATTTCAATTCATAAGAGTCTAAGATCTAGTTATAAACCAAAAAGTAACATAAGGAGAATCAAATTAGGGCTAAATGTATGTAATCACATCAAGAATTAGATTTAGCCTAAATGTTTAACTCTTTAGATGAGTTTTTTTAGAAGAGTTTTTACATAAATGAAAATTTGTTAGTGAATGAAACACAACAACTACAAATTAAATTTAATTATAACATTTAAAGATGATAAATGAGGATCAAATTTCAAATAGATACAAATTGAGAATCCAAATTTAAGATTTTAATTTTGTTACCCCCTAGCCCAGGGGTAAATAAGGAGATGATGTCTTGAGGCCCACAGGTAGAAGACATGGAATGCCGAGAGACAGATTGACAAACAGATCCCACATTGAGCAGATAGATCCCCTCCTCTCCACCATCCATCACCACTCATCGCCAACAACATAACAATATCTGCCACACCAACTTGGTCCAAAGAAGACAACAGATCTTGCTTCATGAGGTAACAAGTCTAGTCTCATGGTAAGTGTCACTTTAATATTTGAATCATTTGAGCATGTTGCAAAGAGTCATCTCCTGATTATGGATTGTTTTCTTGGAAATTGTATTTTTTGCGTAATTTCACCTTGGTGGTTGTCATGGTATCCTAGTAAGTTGGTCACCCTTAGGAAAAGGGTTGTTACTAGGGTGTTTTATTGAAGGTTCATTGTACCATTCCCAATCATACTTATTGCTTTCCACACTTTTTACCCTCTGTTTCATCTTTTGGGTTTTTTGGTTCATTGACCCCAAGAAGGGTTTGTACCTCATTTCATGGGAAGAAGAGGCTAAAGTCCCATAGGTGTAGCAACTAGCATTGTAAAAATAGAAATTCATAATCTATCCTTCTAGATGCTCTCCCTAAGGTCTTGAGAGCCATAAATCACTTCTTTATAAAAAAATAAAGGACCTTTTAAAAGAAAATAAATAAAAAGTGTCTCGCTTGATGGGGGAATGCATTACGGTGTTCTTTAATTTCCAATATATATAACACTCAATGTTTTCTAACTCCAAGTGGCATCGTGGTTCTCTTTTTCTTTCCATTGCATATAGCACTCAATATTCATATCTTAAAAATAAAGGCAAATAAAGGGCTTGGAAAAATGTTTCATTGAAAAAGAAGGGATGCAACACATCCTCAACAAAGGCACCCATAAATGAAACAATATGATCCCTTGATATGTCAATAACCCCATGCCCAAGAGTAATTCCCCAATCCACCTCATACTCATTACATGATCTAGAGAGGGTATTCTCAGGAAACATTCCTTGACTTGGGGATTTTCTTACCCAATAAGGCACCATGACACGCCTCCCATACCTAAATTTGGCAAAGTTTATAAGGTTTTTGAGCATTTGTTTAATTTGGAAAGGGGGGATTTAATGAACTTGTTTGGATGGTCATTTTATTAAATGTGGCTTACTTGGCATGATTCATATGAATTATGGACCATTGGAGGGAGTATTTGTTTGTATTTGCAAAACCTTGCCCAGTGAAATTCATTCATGAAGGAACTAAGCCACTTGAACCTTCATAGGGGCTTGAAATCCCATTGGATGGATGTTGTGCCCCACACATTGGAGGCCTAGGATTATGATCATTGCACTTTGGATGACGTATTTATCACATGAGCAAGGCCCAAAACCATGAAAAGGAGATGTCGTAACCCTCCTATGCACAAACGTCCCTCTTTTATAGGATGACATCACACATTTCGGAGGACATTCAACATCTTTAGTGAATTTGGTGGTGTTGTGGGCTTGTGACCCCACACTTTTTCTTGATCTGGGGATGACGTCGCACCTTAGGAACATGGTGTCCTAGACTTTGGAGGCTCACCTTTACATGTGCCAACTTGGAGATGAGTCTTGTGGGATTACATGCCATTATTTTGTCATTTTTCATCATGTTGTATCCTAGGTAGGAAAAAAGATCAAAACAACTTGCTAATTAAGCATTGTAACTTTGGTTTTGACCTAAATTGAGGATTTGATTGTAAATGTGGAAAAACATGACTTGGGTTTTCATCTATAAATAGAGGCAAGTCATTTTCATTTGGAACAACTCACTGTCATCTCTCATGTGAGAAAGAGAGCTCTCTAATGAAAAATTCATCCTCGTTATTCTCTCTTGTTCATTGTGGAAAAAGGCGTGTCTTTGGAATTTTGGAGCAATCTACTTCTCTTGAGGCTTTATCTTGGATTAATGTGGATGATATTTGGTATAAATTATTTTTTGGCATCTATCTTCTTCAATTTTGTGAGCATATTTCTGCAATTTCTTATCTTTTTTCAAGGATTTCAAAATCTAAACCCTAGGAGAAGTAAAAGGGTGTACACCCTCCACTAGAGATCTTTCATTGTTTGTCTTGGAACTGTTCAAGCCTTGTTATAGGAAGTAGAAGGGCCTACACCCCTATTGCAAATTCTTGACTATGGTTAATCTTCTAGGATGTAAGAGGGTTTATACCCCTAGAAGATCTTACCCTAGTTCAATTTAAATCACTATAACATATTGAGGAAAGGAGGATGGCTTGGTTTTGTAAGGGTTCAAAACCAAGGCTCAAGTTGGCTCTCCCTCTTGATATTTTAGCTATTTGACTCCATTTCCCAAGGATAAATTGTTTTAATTGCATTGGAAGACATAAATTGTTGCATTGAAATACATGAAATAAGCTCATTTTGAAATCGTTCTAATTTGGCTTGATTGCACTCATCATAAGCTAGTCTCCCTAGCAAAGGCATCTTAGTTGGAGGATATTTGCATACAATTGTAATAAAAAGGAACATACAACGATTAGGGTTACTCCATTTACTACTCTCTCTTATTTTTCTCACAATTTAACCACATAAAAAATTGTTTAGCTATTGAACATTAAAGTACTTGCCAAGAGTATCAATTTGATCCATTCATTTGTTGATTTTCGTGGTTAAATATTGATGATGTTAAAATTTACTAATTGTTGATAACACTTGTGTAGCAGCCAATATAACCATCAAAATTAATGCTTAAAAGCTTGATCATTACCTACTATTTGTTGGATTTCATTTTATGTCATTTATAACAAATTTTGACAGTTTTTTCATGCAATTGTTACAACTTATTCATTGCTTTATAAAATTACTTTATACTTTGTTTTTAGGACAACAAGCATAGATTTCTGAGTCCTTAGTGGTTAATGGCTTATTTTGCAATATTTGGCTTTGGGTTTTGTGTCCTAATGTGTTTTTTGCAAGTTCTCACCAAGTTTTCATCATTTCTTTCCCAAGACTTTCTTCAAGAAGCCTTAGCCACCTTGTTCAAGTGACCAAAAGAGGGGCCTTTTTTACCTTCATTATTTCTCCCCTTTACCCCCTTGAGGTCACCCATGAATCCTCCCTTGTGTTAGACTTGTCCATCACTAAAACGAGGGGGATATCTATTGAGGTGATAGTGATAGGTGTCCCCAGTTGTCACATATTTGGTTTTTGGGTTGGGATTTTCCCTAACTACAAATTGTGTGATAAAAAAATTGGCATCATTGCAGGGGAGGATTTTGGATCCCTTCTGAGCTCAAAATGACATTTGGCAAGATTTTCCCTCAAATCCTTTTAACCCAATCTTTCCTGGAAACTCCATTAAGGGAATTACCCTCTCATAAACTTTTGATGAACTTCATATAAGTTTATATGGCGAATCCATTGAAGGAAGATACCTTCTCCATCTTAGATGAGCCTTGAGCTCTTCTAGTAGCTCCATTAAGGTGTCATTTCATAAAAATGGAATTATGACACCATGGAATTTGCATGACACTTGGGATGAGCCAATTCCCAAAACTTACCATATCACAAGGACACTTTTGCTGATGAAAAACAAAAACGTTGTTTATGAAGCCACTGAGGATACCCATTTGAGATTTGTACACGAGGTCTCGATTGCGAACGAAGACGTGTAGTTCTTGGGCCCCCTTTTTTCTCAACTTCGGGTCATTCTAGTCCCAAGTTTTTGACCAGCCTCGAATGAAGGCTATTTGGAAGAAGTGGAATTATGGGTTTAAAAATAAAAAATAATTTTTGGAACCCATTTGAGAGATGTAAGTGGGTTCTCGTGCGCTCGTAACGTTGAGGCATTCTTTCTCCCATTTTGATCAAATTCGTATCGTTTTAGGGTTGATTCTGGTTAACCCCGAATGAAGTTGATTTTTTTAAAGAAAATTTCTTCATTTGAAAATATGAAATCATATTTAGATACCCATTTGAGAGTTGTACAGGTGGTCTTGATTGCGAGCGAAGGCGTGTAGTTCTTGGGCCCCCTTTTTTGTCAACTTCGGGTCAATCTAGTCCCAAGTTTTTTATGAACCTCGAATGAAGGCTATTTGGAAGAAGTGGAATTATGGGTTTAAAAATAAAAAATAATTTTTGGATAACCATTTGAGACATACAAGTGGGTTCCCGAGCGCTCGTAACGTTGAGGCATTTTTTGGCGCATTTCGATCAAATTCGTATCATTTTAGGGTTGATTTTTGTTAACCCCGAATGAAGGTGATTTTTGAAAAGAAAAGTTCTTCATTTGCAAATCTGAAATCATATTCTGATACCCATTTGAGAGTTGTACACGTGGTCCCGATTGCGAGAGAAGACGTGTAGTTCTTAGGCCCCTTTTTCTCAACTTCAAGTCATTCTAGGCCCAAGTTTGACCAGCCTCGAATGAAGACTATTTGGAAGAAGTGGAATTATGGGTTTAAAAATA
>JASDQU010739952.1:19400-66691 GCA_032191745.1 Picea mariana
ATGGGTTTAAAAATACAAAATAATTTTTGGATAACCATTTGAGACATACAAGTGGGTTCCCGAGCGCTCGTAACATTGAGGCATTCTTTGGCCCATTTCGTTCAAATTCGTATCGTTTTAGGGTTGATTTTTGTTAACCTCGAATGAAGGCGATTTTTGAAAAGACAAATTCTTCATTTGCAAATCTGAAATCATATTCTGATACCCATTTGAGAGTTGTACACGTAGTCCCAATTGCGAGAGAAGATGTGTAGTTCTTGGGCCCCTTTTTCTCAACTTCGAGTCATTCTAGGCCCAAGTTTGACCAGCCTCGAACGAAGACTATTTGGAAGAAGTGGAATTATGGGTTTAAAAATAGAAAATATTTTTTTGATACCCATTTGAGAGATGCAAGTGGGTTCCTGAGCGCTCGTAACGTTGAGTCATTCTTTTTCCCATTTCGATCAAATTCATATTGTTTTAGGGGCGGTTATGGTTAACCCGGAATGAAGGTGATTTTTGAAAAGAAAAATTCTTCATTTGCAAATATTAAATAATATTTGGATACACATTTGAGATTTGTACACGTGGTCTTGATTGCGAGCGAAGACGTGTAGTTCTTGGGCCCCTTTTTCTCAGCTTCGGGTCATTCTAGGCCCAAGTTTGTCTAGCCTCGAACGAAGAATATTTGAAAGAAATGGAATTATGGGTGTAAAAATTCAAAATAATTTTTTGATACCCATTTGAGAGATATAGGTGTGTTCCCGAGATCTCGCAACGTTGAGGCATTCTTTGGCCCATTTCCATCAAATTCATATCGTTTTAGGGTTGATTCTAGTTAAACCCAAATGAAGGTGATTTTTGAAAAGAAAAATTCTTCATTTGCAAATATGAAATCATATTTGGATACCCATTTTGAGATTTGTACACGTGGTCTTGATTGCAAGCGAAGACGTGTAGTTCTTGGGCCCCTTTTTCTCAGATTCACGTCATTCTAGGCCCACGTTTGACTAGCCTGGAATCAAGGGTATTTGGAAGAAGTTGAATTATAGGTTTAAAAATATAAAATAATTTTTTGATACACATTTGAGAGATGCAAGTGAGTTCTCGAGAGCTCGTAACGTTCAGGCATTCTTTGGCCCATTTCGATCAAATTCGTATCGTTTTAGGGTTGATTCTAGTTAATCCCGAATGAAGGTGATTTTTGAAAAGAAAAATTCTTCATTTACAAATATGAAAGCATATTTGGATACCAATTTGAGACTTGTACACTTGGTCTTGATTGCGAGCGAAGACGTGTAGTTCTTGGGCCCCTTTTTCTCAACTTTGGGTCATTGTAGGCCCAAGCTTGACCAGCCCCGAATGAAGGCTATTTGGAGGAAGTGGAATTATGGGTTTAAAAATACAAAATAAGTTTTTGATACCCATTTGAGAGATACAAGTGGGTTCCCGAGCGCTCGTAACGTTGAGGAATTCTTTGGCCCATTTCGATCAAATTCGTATCGTTTTAGGGTTGATTCTAGTTAACCCCGAATGAAGGTGATTTTTGAAAAGACAAACTCTTCATTTGAAGATATTAAATCATGTTTGGATACCCATTTGAGAGTTGTACACGTGGTCTCGATTGTGGGAGAAGACCTGTAGTTCTTCAGCCCCAAGGTCATTCTAGGCCCAAGCTTGACTAGCCTGGAACGAAGGGTATTTGGAAGAATTTGAATTATGGGTTTAAAAATAAAAAATAATTATTTGATACCCATTTTAGAGATATAGGTGCGTTCTCGAGCTCTCGCAGCGTTGAGGGATTCTTTGGCCCATTTCGATCAAATTCGTATCGTTTTAGGGTTGATTTTGGTTAACCCCGAATGAAGGTGATTTTTGAAAAGACAAATTCTTCATTTGAAAATATGAAATCATATTTGTACACGTGGTCCCGATTGTGGGAGAAGACGTGTAGTTCTTGGGCCCCTTTTTGTCAACTTTGGGGCATTCTATGCCCAAGTTTGACCAGCCTTGAACGAAGACTATTTGCAAGAAGTGGAATTATGGGTTTAAAAATATAAAATAAATTTTTGATACCCATTTGAGAGATGCAAGTGGGTTCCCGAGCGCTCGTAACGTTGATGCATTTTTTTTCCCATTTCGATCAAATTCATATTGTTTTGGGGGCGATTATGGGTAACCCCGAATGAAGGTGATTTTTGAAAAGAAAAATTCTTCATTTGCAAATATTAAATCATATTTGGATACACATTTGAGAGTTGTACATGTGGTTCTGATTGTGAGCGAAGACGTGTAGTTCCTGGGCCCCTTTTTCTCAGCTTCGGGTCATTCTAGGCCCACATTTGTCTAGCCTCGAACGAAGACTATTTGGAAGAAATGGAATTATGGGTTTAAAAATATAAAATATTTTTTTGATACCCCTTTGAGAGATATAGGTGTGTTCTTGAGCTCTCACAACTTTAAGGCATTCTTTGGCCCATTTCAATCAAATTCATATCGTTTTAGGGTTGATTCTGGTTAACCCCAAATGAAGGTGATTTTTGAAAAGCAAAATTCTTCATTTGCAAATATGAAATCATATTTGGATACCCATTTGAGAGTTGTACACTTGGTCCTAATTGCGAGCAAAGACATGTAGTTCTTGGGCCACGTTTTCTCAACTTCGAGTCATTCCAGGCCCAAGTTTGACCAACCCCGAATGAAGGCTATTTGGAAGAAATGGAATTATGGGTTTAAAAATACAAAATAATTTTTTGATACCCATTTGAGAGTTGTACACGAGGTCTTGATTGTGAGGCCAAGACGTGTAGTTCTTGAGCCCCCTTTTCTCGCAAATTCGGGTCATTCTAGTCCGAAGTTCTTGACCAGCCTCAAATGAAGGCTATTTGGAAGAAGTGGAATTATGAGTTTAAAAATACAAAATAATTTTTGGATACCCATTTGAGAGATGTAAGTGGGTTCTCGTGCACTCGTAACGTTGAGGCATTCTTTGGCCCGTTTCGATCAAATTCGTATCGTTTTAGGGTTTTTTCTGGTTAACCTCGAATGAAGTTCATTTTTTTAAAGAAAATTTCTTCATTTGCAAATATGAAATCATATTTAGATACCCACTTGAGAGTTGTACACGTGGTCTTGATTGCGAGCGAAGACGTGTAGTTCTTGGGCCCCATTTTTTCTCAACTTCGAGTCATTCTAGTCCCATGTTTTTGACCAGCGTCGAATGAAGGCCATTTGGAAGAAATGGAATTATGGGTTTAAAAATACAAAATAATTTTTGGATACCCATTTGAGACATACAAGTGGGTTCCCGAGCGCTCGTAACGTTGAGGCATTCTTTGGTCTATTTCGATAAAATTCGTATCATTTTTGGGTTGATTCTGGTTAACTCCGAATGAAGGTGATTTTTGAAAAGACAAATTCTTCATTTGCAAATTTGAAATCATATTTGGATATCCATTTGAGAGTTGTACACATGGTCTCGATTGCAGGAGAAGACATGTAGTTCTTTGGCCCCTTTTTCTCAACTTCAAGTCATTCTAGGCCCAAGTTTGACCAGCCTCGAACGAAGACTATTTGGAAGAGGTGGAATTATGGGTTTAAAAATATAAAATAATTTTTTGATACCCATTTGAGAGATGCAAGTGAGTTCCCGAGCGCTCATAACGTTGAGGCATTCTTTTTCCCATTTCGATCAAATTCATATTGTTTTAGGGGCGATTATGGTTAACCCCGAATGAAGGTGATTTTTGAAAAGAAAAATTCTTCATTTGCAAATATTAAATCATATTTGGATACACATTTGAGATTTGTACATGTGGTCCTGATTGCGAGCGAAGACGTGTAGTTCTTAGGCCCCTTTTTCTCAGCTTCGGGTCATTCTAGGCCCATGTTTGTCTAGCCTCGAACGAAGACTATTTGGAAGAAATGGAATTATGGGTTTAAAAATACAAAATAATTTTTTGATACCCATTTGAGAGATATAGGTGTGTTCCCGAGCTCTTGCAACGTTGAGGCATTCTTTGGCCCATTTCAATCAAATTCATATCGTTTTAGGGTTGATTCTGGTTAACCCCGAATGAAGGTGATTTTTGAAAAGAAAAATTCTTCATTTGCAAATATGAAATCATATTTGGATACACATTTGAGAGTTGTACACGTGGTCCTAATTGCTAGCGAAGACTTGTAGTTCTTGGGCCACTTTTTCTCAACCTCGGGTCATTCTAGGCCCAAGTTTGAGCAGCCCCGAATGAAGGCTACTTGGAAGAAATGGAATTATGGGTTTAAAAATACAAAATAATTTTTTGATAGCCTTTTGAGACATACAAGTGGGTTCCCGAGCGCTAGTAACGTTGAGGCATTCTTTGGCCTGTTTCGATCAAATCTGTATCGTTTTAGGGTTGATTATGTTTAACTCCTAATAAAAGTAATTTTTGAAAAGACAAATTCTTCATTTCCAAAGATGAAATCATATTTGGATACCAATTTTAGAGTTGTACACGTGGTCCCGATTGTGGGAGAAGACATATAGGTCTTGGGTCCCTTTTTTTCAACTTCGGGTCATTCTAGGCCCAAGTTTGACCAGCCTTGAACGAAGGCTATTTGGAAGCACTGAAATTATGGGTTTAAAATTATAAAATAAGTTTTTGATACCCATTTGATCGATATAGGTGGGTTCTCGAGATCTCGCAATGTTGAGGCATTCTTTGGCCCATTTCGATCAAATTTGTATCCTTTTAGGGTTGATTCTGGTTAACCCCGAATGAAGTTGATTTTTGAAAAGAAAAATTCTTTATTTGCAAATATGAAATCATATTTGGATACCCATTTGAGAGTTGTACACGTGGTCTTGATTGCAAGTGAAGACGTGTAGTTCTTCGACCCTTTTTCTCAACTTCGGGTCATTCTAGCCCCAAGTTTTACCAGCTTCAAATGAAGCCTATTTGGAAGAAGTGGAATTATGGGTTTAAAAATAGAAAATAATTTTTTGATTTCCATTTGAGAGATGCAAGTGGGTTCCCGAGCGCTCGTAACGTTGAGGAATTCTTTTTCCCATTTCGATCAAATTCATATCGTTTTAGGGTCGATTCTGGTTTGCCCCGAATAAAGGTGATTTTTGAAAAGAAAAATTCTTCATTTGCAAATATTAAATCATATTTGGATACACATTTGAGAGTTGTACACGGTCCCGATTATGAGTGAAGATGTATTGTTCTTGGGCCCCTTTTTCTCAACTTCGGGTCGTACTAGGCCCAAGTTTGACCAACCTCAAACGAAGGCTATTTGGAAGAAGTGGAATTATGGGTTTAAAAATATAAAATAATATTTTGATACCCATTGAGAGATATAGGTGGGTTCGTGAGCTCTCTCAACATTGACGCATTATTCGGCCAATTTCGATCAAATTCGTATCGGTTTAGGGTTTATTCTGGTTAACCCTGAATGAACGTGATTTTTGAAAACACAAATTCTGCATTTCTAAAGATGAAATCATATTTGGATACCCATTTGAGAGTTGTACATGTTGTCTTGATTGAGGGAGAAGACGTGTAGTTCGTGGGCCCCTTTTTCTCAACTTTGGGTCATTCTAGGCCTAAGTTTGACCAGCCTCGAATGAAGGCTATTTGGAGGAAGTGGGATTATGGGTTTAAAAATACAAAATAATTTTTTGATACCCATTTGGGAGATGCAAGTGCGTTCTCGAGCGGTCCTAACATTGAGGCATTCTATTGCCCATTTCGATCAAACTCGTATCGTTTTAGGGTCAATTCTTGTTAACCCCGAATGAAGGTGATTTTTGAAAATTAAAATTATTCATTTGAAAATATGAAATCATATTTGGATACCCATTTGAGAGTTGTACACGTGGTCCTAATTGCGAGCGAAGACATGTAGTTCTTGGGCCCCTTTTTCTCAACTTCGGGTCATTCTAGGCCCAAGTTTCACCAGAACCAAATGAAGGCTACTTGGAAGAAATGTAATTATCGGTTTAAAAATACAAAATAATTTTTTGATGGCCATTTGAGACATACAAGTGGGTTCTCGAGCGCTCGTAAGTGGGTTCTCGTGCGCTCGTAACGTTGAGGCATTCTTTGGCCCATTTCGATCAAATTCATATCGTTTTAGGGTTGATTATGGTTAACCCCGAATGGAGTTGATTTTTTAAAAACAAATTTCTTCATTTGCAAATATGAAATCATATTTGGATACCCATTTGAGAGTTGTACATGAGGTCTCGATTGTGAGAGAAGACATGTAGTTCTTGGGCCCCCTTTTTTCTCAACTTTGGGTCATTCTAGTCCCAAGTTTTTGACCAACCTCAAATGAAGGCTATTTGGAAGAAGTGGAATTATGGGTTTAAAAATAAAAAAATAATTTTTGGATACCCATTTGAGAGATGTAAGTGGGTTCTCGTGCGCTCGTAACATTGAGGCATTCTTTGGCTCATTTCAATCAAATTCGTATAGTTTTAGGGTTGATTTTGGTTAACCCCGAATGAAGTTGATTTTTTTAAAACAAATTTCTTCATTTGCAAATATGAAATCATATTTAGATACCCATTTGAGAGTTGTACACATGGTCTTGATTGTGAGTGAAGACGTGTAGTTCTTGGGCCCCCTTTTTTCTCAACTTCGGGTCATTCTAGTCCCATGTTTTTTACCAACCTCGAATGAAGGTTATTTGGAAGAAGTGGAATTATGGGTTTAAAAATACAAAATAATTTTTGGATAACCATTTGAGACATACAAGTGGGTTCCCGAGGCATTCTTTGGCCCATTTCGATCAAATTCGTATCGTTTTAGGGTTTTTTTTGGTTAACCCCGAATGAAGTTGATTTTTTTGAATAAAAATTCTTCATTTGCAAATATGAAATCATATTTAGATACCCATTTGAGAGTTGTACACGTGGTCTTGATTGCGAGCGAAGACATGTAGTTCTTGGGCCCCCTTTTTTCTCAACTTTGGGTCATTCTAGTCCCAAGTTTTTGACCAGCCTCGAATGAAGGCTATGTGGAAGAAGTGGAATTATGGGTTTAACAATACAAAATAATTTTTTGATACACATTTGAGAGATGTAAGTGGGTTCTTGTGCACTTGTAACGTTGAGGCATTCTTTTTCCCATTTCGATCAAATTCATATCGTTTTAGGGTTTTTTCTGGTTAACCCCGAATGAAGTTGATTTTTTTAAAGAAAATTTCTTCATTTCCAAATATGAAATCATATTTAGATACCCATTTGGGAGTTGTACACGTGGTCTCGATTGCAAGCGAAGACGTGTAGTTCTTGGGCCCCCTTTTTTCTCAACTTTGGGTCATTCTAGTCCCATGTTTTTGACCAGCGTCGAATGAAGGCTATTTGGAAGAAGTGATATTATGGGTTTAAAAATACAAAATAATTTTTGGATACCCATTTGAGACATACAAGTGGGTTCCTGAGTGCTCGTAACGTTGAGGCATTCTTTGGTCCATTTCGATCAAATTTGTATCATTTTCGGGTTGATTCTGGTTAACCCCGAATGAAGGTGATTTTTGAAATGACAAATTCTTCATTTGTAAATATGAAATCATATTTTGATACCCATTTGAGAGTTGTACATGTGGTCCCGATTGCGGTAGAAGATGTGTAGTTCTTGGGCCCCTTTTTCTCAACTTCGGGTCATTCTAGGCCCAAGTTTGACCAGCCTCGAATGAAGACTATTTGGAAGAAGTGGAATTATGGGTTTAAAAATATAAAATAATTTTTTGATACCCATTTGAGAGATGCAAGTGGGTTCCCGAGCACTCGTAACGTTGAGGCATTCTTTTTCCCATTTCGATCAAATTCATATTGTCCTAGAGGCGATTATGGTTAGCCCTGAATGAAGGTGATTTTTGAAAAGAAAAATTCTTCATTTGCAAATATTAAATCATATTTGGATACACATTTGAGAGTTGTACACGTGGTCCTGATTGCGAGCGAAGACGTGTAGTTCTTGGGAACCTTTTTCTCAGCTTCGGGTCATTTTAGGCTCAAGTTTGTCTAGCCTCGAACGAAGACTATTTGGAAGAAATGGAATTATGGGTGTAAAAATATAATATAAGTTTTTGATACCCATTTGAGAGATATAGGTGTGTTCCCGAGATCTCGCAACATTGAGGCATTCTTTGGCCCATTTCGATCAAATTCATATCGTTTTAGGGTTGATTATGGTTAAACCCAAATGAAGGTGATTTTTGAAAAGAAAAATTCTTCATTTGGAAATATGAAAACATATTTGGATACCCATTTTGAGATTTGTACACGTGGTCTTGATTGCGAGCAAAGACGTGTAGTTCTTGGGCCCCTTTTTCTCAGATTCATGTCATTCTAGGCCCAAGTTTGACTAACCTGGAATCAAGGGTATTTGGAAGAAGTTGAATTATGGGTTTAAAAATATAAAATATTTTTTTGATACACATTTGAGAGATGTAAGTGAGTTCCCGAGATCTCGTAATGTTGAGGCATTCTTTGGCCCATTTCGATCAAATTTGTATCGTTTTAGGGTTGATTCTAGTTAATCCCGAATGAAGGTGATTTTTGAAAAGAAAAATTCTTCATTTACAAATATGAAAGCATATTTGGATACCAATTTGAGACTTGTACACTTGGTCTTGATTGCGAGTGAAGACATGTAGTTCTTGGGCCCCTTTTTCTCAACTTCGGGTCATTGTAGGCCCAAGTTTGACCAGCCCCGAATGAAGGCTATTTGGAGGAAGTGGAATTATGGGTTTAAAAATACAAAATAAGTTTTTGATACACATTTGAGAGATACAAGTGGGTTCCCGAGCGCTCGTAATGTTGAGGCATTCTTTGGCACATTTCTATCAAATTTGTATCGTTTTAGGGTTGATTCTGGTTAACCCCGAATGAAGGTGATTTTTGAAAAGACAAACTCTTCATTTGCAAATATGAAATCATGTTTGGATACCCATTTGAGAGTTGTACACGTGGTCCCGATTGTGGGAGAAGACATGTAGTTCTTAGGCCCCAAGGTCATTCAATACCCAAGCTTGACCAGCCTGGAATGAAGGGTATTTGGAAGAATTTGAATTATGGGTTTAAAAATAAAAAATAATTATATGATACCCATTTTAGAGATATTGGTGGGTTCTCGAGCTCTCGCAGTGTTGAGGGATTCTTTGGCCCATTTCGATCAAATTCGTATCGTTTTAGGGTTGATTTTGGTTAACCTCGAATGAAGGTGATTTTTGAAAAGACAAATTCTTCATTTGAAAATATGAAATCATATTTGTACACGTGGTCCCGATTGCGGGAGAAAACATGTAGTTCTTGGGCCCCTTTTTGTCAACTTTGGGGCATTCTAGTCCCAAGTTTGACCAGCCTTGAACGAAGACTATTTGGAAGAAGTGGAATTATGGGTTTAAAAATATAAAATAATTTTTTGATACCCATTTGAGAGATGCAAGTGGGTTCCCGAGTGCTCGTAACGTTGAGGCATTCTTTTTCCCATTTCGATCAAATTCATATTGTTTTAGGGGTGATTATGGTTAACCCCGAATGAAGGTGATTTTTTAAAAGAAAAATTCTTCATTTCCAAATATTAAATCATTTTTGGATACACATTTGAGAGTTGTACATGTGGTTATGATTGCGAGCGAAGACGTGTAGTTCCTGGGCCCCTTTTTCTCAGCTTCAGGTCATTCTAGGCCCACGTTTGTCTAGCCTCGAATGAAGACTATTTGGAAGAAAAAAAATTATGGGTTTAAAAATATAAAATAATTTTTTGATACCCATTTGAGAGATATAGGTGTGTTCCCAAGCTCTCGCAACTTTGAGGTATTCTTTGGCCCATTTCGATCAAATTCATATTGTTTTAGGGTTGATTCTGGTTAACCCCAAATGAAGGTGATTTTTGAAAAGCAAAATTCTTCATTTGCAAATATGAAATCATATTTGGATACCGATTTGAGAGTTGTACACTTGGTCCTAATTGCGAGTGAAGACGTGTAGTTATTGGGCCACTTTTTCTCAACTTCGGGTCATTCTAGGCCCAAGTTTTACCAGCCCCGAATGAAGGCTATTTGGAAGAATTGGAATTATGGGTTTAAAAATACAAAATAAATTTTTAATACCCATTTGAGAGTTGTACACGAGGTCTTCATTGTGAGGCGAAGACGTGTAGTTCTTGAGCCCCCTTTTCTCGCATCTTTGGGTCATTCTAGTCCCAAGTTTTTGACTAGCCTCGAATGAAGGCTATTTGGAAGAAGTGGAATTGTGAGTTTAAAAATACAAAATAATTTTTGGATACCCATTTGAGAGATGTAAGTGGGTTCTCGTGCACTCGTAACGTTAAGGCATTCTTTGGCCCGTTTCGATCAAATTCGTATCGTTTTAGGGTTTTTTCTGGTTAACCTCGAATGAAGTTCATTTTTTTAAAGAATATTTCTTAATTTGCAAATATGAAATCATATTTAGATACCCATTTGAGATTTGTACACGTGGTCTTGATTGCGAGTGAAGACGTGTAGTTCTTGGGCCCCATTTTTTCTCAACTTCCGGTCATTCTAGTTCCACGTTTTTGACCAACGTCGAATGAAGGCTATTTGGAAGAAGTGGAATTATGGGTTTGAAAATACAAAATAATTTTTGGATACCCATTTGAGACATACAAGTGGGTTCTCGAGCGCTCGTAACGTTGAGGCATTCTTTGGTCCATTTCGATCAAATTCGTATCGTTTTCGAGTTGATTCTAGTTAACCCCGAATGAAGGTGATTTTTGAAAAGACAAATTCTTCATTTGCAAATCTTAAATCATATTCGGATACCCATTTGAGAGTTGTACATGTGGTCCGGATTGCGGGAGAAGAAGTGTAGTTCTTGGGCCCCTTTTTCTCAACTTCGGGCCATTCTAGGCCCAAGTTTGACTAGCCTCAAACGAAGACTATTTGGAAGAAGTGGAATTATGGGTTTAAAAATATAAAATAATTTTTTGATACCCATTTGAGAGATGCAAGTGGGTTCCCGTGCGCTCGTAACGTTGAGGCATTCTTTTTCCCATTTCGATCAAATTCATATTGTTTTAGGGGCGATTATGGTTAACCCCGAATGAAGGTGATTTTTGAAAAGAAAAATTCTTCATTTGCAAATATTAAATCATATTTGGGTACACATTTGAGAGTTGTACACGTGGTCCTGATTATGAGCGAAGATGTGTAGTTGTTGGGCCCCTTTTTCTCAGCTTCGGGTCATTCTAGGCCCAAGTTTGTCTAGCCTCGAACGAAGACTATTTGGAAGAAATGGAATTATTGGTTTAAAAATATAAAATAATTTTTTGATACCCATTTGAGAGATATAGGTGTGTTCCCGAGCTCTCGCAATGTTGAGGCATTCTTTGGCCCATTTCGAGCAAATTCATATCGTTTTAGGGTTGATTCTGGTTAACCCTGAATGAAGGTAATTTTTGAAAAGAAAAATTCTTCATTTGCAAATGAGAAATCATATTTGGATACCCATTTGAGAGTTGTAGACATGGTCCTAATTGTGAGCGAAGACGTGTAGTTCTTGGGCCACTTTTTCTTAACTTCGGCTCATTCCAGGCCCAAGTTTGACCAGCCCCGAATGAAGGCTACTTGGAAGAAATGGAATTATGGGTTTAAAAATACAAATTAATTTTTTGATATCCATTTGAGACATACAAGCGGGTGCCCGAGCGCTAGTAACGTTGAGGCATTCTTTGGCCCGTTTCGATCAAATCTGTATCATTTTAGGGTTGATTATGTTTAACTCCGAATGAAAGTAATTTTTGAAAAGACAAATTCTTCATTTGAGAGATATGGGTTTAAAAATATAAAATAATATTTTGATACCCATTTGAGAGATATAGGTGGGTTTCCTGAGCGCTCACAACATTGAGGCATTATTTGGCCAGTTTCAATCAAATTCGTATCGGTTTAGGGTTTATTCTGGTTAACCCCGAATGAAGGTGATTTTTGAAAACAAAAATTCTTCATTTCCAAAGATGAAATCATATTTGGATACCCATTTGAGAGTTGTACACGTTGTCTCAATTGAGGGAGAAGACGTGTAGTTCTTGGGCCCCTTTTTCTCAACTTTGGGTCATTCCAGGCCCAAGTTTGACCAGCCCCGAATGAAGGCTATTTAGAGGAAGTGGAATTATGGGTTTAAAAATACAAAATAATTTTTTGATACCCATTTGAGAGATCCAAGTGTGTTCTCGATCGGTCGTAACGTTGAGGCATTCTATTGCCCATTTTGATCAAACTCGTATCATTTTAGGGTCAATTCTTGTTAACCCCAAATGAAGGTGATTTTTGAAAATTAAAATTATTCATTTGCAAATATGAAATCATATTTGGATACCCATTTGAGAGTTGTACGCGTGGTCTTAATTGCGAGCAAAGACGTATAGTTCTTGGGCCCCTTTTTTCTCAACTTCAAGTCATTCTAGGCCCAAGTTTCACCACCCCCAAATGAAGGCTACTTGGAAGAAATGGAATTATCGGTTTAAAAATACAAAATTATTTTTTGATAGCCATTTGAGATATACAAGTGGGTTCCCGAGTGGTCGTAAGTGGGTTATCGTGCGCTCGTAACGTTGAGGCATTCTTTGGCCCATTTTGATCAAAGTCGTATCATTTTAGGGTTGATTCTGGTTAACCCCGAATGAAGTTGATTTTTTTAAAGAAAATTTCTTCATTTTCAAATATGAAATCGTATTTGGATACCCATTTGAGAGTTGTACATGAGGTCTCGATTGTGAGTGAAGACATGTAGTTCTTGGGCCCCCTTTTTTCTCAACTTCGGGTTATTCTAGTCCCAAGTTTTTGACCAGCCTCAAATTAAGGCTATTTGGAAGAAGTGGAATTATGGGTTTAAAAATAAAAAATAATTTTTGGATACCCATTTGAGAGATGTAAGTGGGTTCTCGTGTGCTTTTAATGTTGAGGCATTCTTTGGCCCATTTCGATCAAATTTGTATCGTTTTAGGGTTGATTCTGGTTAACCCTAACTGAAGTTGATTTTTTTAAAGCAAATTTCTTCATTTGCAAATACAAAATCATATTTAGATACCGATTTGAGAGTTGTACACGTGGTCTTGATTGCGAGTGAAGACGTGTAGTTCTTGGGCCCCCTTTTTTCTCAACTTCGGGTCATTCTAGTCCCAAGTTTTTTACCAACCTCGAATGAAGGTTATTTGGAAGAAGTGGAATTATGGGTTCAAAAATACAAAATAATTTTTGGATAACCATTTGACACATACAAGTGGGTTCCCGTGCACTCGTAACGTTGGGGCATTCTTTGGCCCATTTCGATCAAATTCGTATCATTTTAGGGGTTTTTTTGGTTAACCACGAATGAAGTTGATTTTTTTGAAGAAAATTTCTTCATTTGCAAATATGAAATCATATTTAGATACCCATTTGAGAGTTGTACATGTGGTCTTGATTGCGAGCGAAGACGTGTAGTTCTTGGGCCCCCTTTTTTCTCAACTTCGGGTCATTCTAGTCCCAAGTTTTTGACCAGCCTCGAATGAAGGCTATTTGGAAGAAGTGGAATTATGGGTTTAAAAATACAAAATAATTTTTTGATACCCATTTGAGAGATGTAAGTGGGTTCTCGTGCGCTCGTAATGTTGAGGCATTCTTTTTCCCATTTCGATCAAATTCGTATCGTTTTAGGGTTTTTTCTGATTAACCCCGAATGAAGTTGATTTTTTTAAAGAAAATTTCTTCATTTCCAAATATGAAACCATATTTAGATACCCATTTGAGAGTTGTACACGTGGTCTTGATTGTGAGAGAAGACATGTAGTTCTTGGGCCCCCTTTTTTCTCAACTTCGGGTCATTCTAGTCCCACTTTTTTGACCAGCGTCGAATGAAGGCTATTTGGAAGAAGTGGAATTATGGGTTTAAAAATACAAAATAATTTTTGGATACCCATTTGAGACATACAAGTGGGTTCCCGAGCGCTCGTAACGTTGACGCATTCTTTGGTCCATTTCGATCAAATTCGTATCATTTTCGGGTTGATTCTGGTTAACCCCGAATGAAGGTGATTTTTGAAAAGTCAAATTCTTCATTTGCAAATCTGAAATCATATTTTGATACCCATTTGAGAGTTGTACACGTGGTCCCGATTGCGAGAGAAGACATGTAGTTCTTGGGCCCCTTTTTCTCAACTTCGGGTCATTCTAGGCCCAAGTTTGACCAGCCTCAAACGAAGACTATTTGGAATATGTGGAATTATGGGTTTAAAAATATAAAATAATTTTTTGATACCCATTTGAGAGATGCAAGTGGGTTCCCGAGTGCTTGTAATGTTGAGGCATTATTTTTCCCATTTCGATCAAATTCATATTGTTCTAGGGGCGATTATGATTAACCTCGAATGAAGGTGATTTTTGAAAAGAATTTTTTTTCATTTGCAAATATTAAATCATATTTGTATACACATTTGAGAGTTGTACACGTGGTCCTGATTGCGAGCGATGACGTGTAGTACTTGGGCGCCTTTTTCTCAGCTTCTGGTCATTGTAGGCCCAAGTTTGTCTAGCCTCGAACGAAGACTATTTGGAAGAAATGGAATTATGGGTTTAAAAATATAAAATAATTTTTTGATACCCACTTGAGAGATATAGGTGTGTTCCCGAGCTCTCGCAACGTTGAGGCATTCTTTGGCCCATTTCAATCAAATTCATATCGTTTTGAGGGTTGATTCTGGTTAATCCCGAATGAAGGTGATTTTTGAAAAGAAAAATTCTTCATTTGCAAATATGAAATCATATTTGGATACCCATTTGAGAGTTGTACACGTGGTCCTAATTGTGAGCGAAGATGTGTAGTTATTGGGCCACTTTTTCTCAACTTCAGGTCATTCCAGGCCCAAGTTTGACCAGCCCCGAATGAAGGCTACTTGGAAGAAATGGAATTATGGGTTTAAAAATAGAAAACATTTTTTTTATAGCCATTTGAGACATACAAGTGGGTTCCCGAGCGCTCGTAACGTTGAGGCATTCTTTGGCCTGTTTCGATCAAATCTGTATCGTTTTAGGGTTGATTATGTTTAATGCCGAATGAAGGTAGTTTTTGAAAAGACAAATTCTTCATTTCCAAAGATGAAATCATATTTGGATACCAATTTGAGAGTTGTACATGTGGCCTCGATTGGGGGAGAAGACATATAGTTCTTGGGCCCCTTTTTCTCAACTTCGGTTCGTTCTAGGCCCAAGTTTAACCAGCCTCAAACGAAGGCTATTTGGAAGCACTGAAATTATGGGTTTAAAAATATAAAATAAGTTTTTGATAGCCATTTGATAGATTTAGGTGGGTTCCCGAGATCTCGCAATGTTGAGGCATTCTTTGGCCCATTTCATTCAAATTCGTATCCTTTTAGGGTTGATTCTCGTTAACCCCGAATGAAGGTGATTTTTGAAAAGAAAAATTCTTCATTTGCAAATATGTAATCATATTTGGATACCCATTTGAGAGTTGTACACGTGGTCTTGATTGCGAGTGAAGACGTGTAGTTCTTCAACCCTTTTTCTCAACTTCGGGTCATTCTAGCCCCAAGTTTTACCAGCTCCGAATGAAGCCTATTTGGAAGAAGTGGAATTATGGGTTTAAAAATACAAAATAAATTTTTGATTTCCATTTGAGAGATGCAAGTGGGTTCCCGAGCGCTCGTAACGTTGAGGAGTTCTTTTTCCCATTTCGATCAAATTCATATCGTCTTAGGGTCGATTCTGGTTTGCCCCAAATAAAGGTGATTTTTGAAAAGAAAAATTCTTCATTTGCAAATATTAAATCATATTTGGATACACATTTGAGAGTTGTACACTTTGTCCCGATTATGAACGAAGATGTGTAGTTCTAGGGCCCCTTTTTCTCAACTTCGGGTCATACTAGGCCCAAGTTTGACCAACCTCGAACGAAGGCTATTTGGAAGAAGTGGAATTATGCGTTTAAAAATATAAAATAATATTTTGATACCCATTTGAGAGATATAGGTTGGTTCCTGAGCTCTCACAACATTGAGGCATTATTTGGCCAGTTTCGATCAAATTCGTATCGGTTTAGGGTTTATTCTGGTTAACCCCGAATGAAGGAGAATTTTGAATACACAAATTCTTCATTTCCAAAGATCAAATCATATTTGGATACCCATTTGAGAGTTGTACATGTTGTCTCGATTGAGGGAGAAGACGTGTAGTTCTTGGGCCCCTTTTTCTCAACTTTGGGTCATTCCAGGCCCAAGTTTGACCAGCCCTGAATGAAGGCTATTTAGAGGAAGTGGAATTATGGGTTTAAAAATACAAAATATTTTTTTGATACCCATTTGAGAGATGCAAGTGGGTTCCCGAGCGCTCGGAACGTTGAGACATTCTATTGCCCATTTCGATCAAATTCGTATCGTTTAAGGGTCAATTCTTGTTAACCACAAATGAAGGTGATTTTTGAAAATCAAAATTATTCATTTGAGAGTTGTACACGTGGTCCTAATTGCGAGCGAAGACATGTAGTTCTTGGGCCCCTTTTTCTCAACTTCGGGTCATTCTAGGCCCAAGTTTGACCAACCCCAAATGAAGGCTATTTGGAAGAAGTGGAATTATGGGTTTAAAAATACAAAATAATTTTTTGATACCCATTTGAGAGATGTAAGTGGGTTCTCGTGTGCTTGTAACATTGAGGCATTCTTTGGCCCATTTCGATCAAATTCGTATCGTTTTAGGGTTGATTCTGGTTAACCCCAAATGAAGTTTATTTTTTCAAAGCAAATTTCTTCATTTGCAAATATGAAATCATATTTGGATACCCATTTGAGAGTTGTACACGAGGTATCGATTGCGAGCGAAGACGTGTAGTTCTTGGGCCCAATTTTTTCTCAACTTCGGGTCATTCTAGTCCCAAGTTTTTTACCAGCCTCGAATGAAGGCTATTTGGAAGAAGTGGAATTATGGAGTTAAAAATACAAAATAATTTTTGGATACCCATTTGAGAGATGTAAGAGGGTTCTCATGCACTCGTAACGTTGAGGCATTCTTTGGCCCATTTCAATCAAATTCGTATCGTTTTAGGGTTTTTTTACGTTAACCTTGAATGAAGTTGATTTTTTTAAAGAAAATTTGTTCATTTGCAAATATGAAATCATATTTAGATACCCATTTGAGAGTTGTACACATGGTCTTGATTGTGAGTGAAGACGTGTAGTTATTGGGCCTCCTTTTTTCTCAACTTCGGGTCATTCTAGTCCCACGTTTTCAACCAGCGTCCAATGAAGGCTATTTGGAAGAAGTGGAATTATGGGTTTAAAAATAAAAAATAACCCCGAATGATGGTTAACCCCTAATGAAGGTGATTTTTGAAAATAAAAATTCTTCATTTGCAAATTTTAAATCATATTTGGATACACATTTGAGAGTTGTACATGTGGTTCTGATTGCGAGCAAAGATGTGTAGTTCCTGGTATCCTTTTACTCAGCTTCGGGTCATTCTAGGCCCACGTTTGTCTAGCCTCAAATGAAGACTATTTGGAAGAAATGGAATTATGGGTTTAAAAATACAAAATAATTTTTTGATACCCATTTGAGAGATATAGGTGTGTTCCCGAGCTCTCGCAACGTTGAGGCATTCTTTACCCCATTTCGATCAAATTCATATCGTTTTAGGGTTGATTTTCGTTAACCCCAAATGAAGGTGATTTTTGAAAATCAAAATTCTTCATTTGCAAATATGAAATCATATTTGGATACCCATTTGAGAGTTTTACACTTGGTTCTAATTGCGAGCGAAGACGTGTAGTTCTTGGGCCAATATTTCTCAACTTCGGGTCATTCCAGGCACAAGTTTGACCACCCCCGAATGAAGGCTATTTGGAATAAATTGAAATATGGGTTTAAAAATACAAAATAATTTTTTGATACCCATTTGAGAGATGTAAGTGGGTTCTTGTGCGCTCGTAACATTGAGGCAGTCTTTGGCCCATTTTGATCAAATTCGTATCGTTTTAGTGTTGATTTTGGTTAACCCCGAATGAAGTTGATTTTTTTAAAGCAAATTTCTTCATTTGCAAATATGAAATCATTTTTGGATACCCATTTGAGAGTTGTACACGAGGTCTTGATTGCGAGCGAAGGCGTGTAGTTCTTGGGCCCCCTTTTTTCGCAACTTCGGGTCATTCTAGTCCAGAGTTTTTGACCAGCCTTGAATGAAGGCTATTTGGAAGAAGTGGAATTATGGGTTTAAAAATACCCATTTGAGAGATGTAAGTGGGTTCTCATGCGCTCGTAAAATTGAGGCATTCTTTGGCCCATTTCGATCAAATTCGTATCGTTTTAGGGTTTTTTCAGGTTAACCCCGAATGAAGTTGATTTTTTTAAAGAAAATTTTTTCATTTGCAAATATGAAATCATTTTTAGATACTCATTTGAGAGTTGTAAATGTGGTCTTGATTGCGAGCAAAGACGTGTAGTTATTGGGCCCCCTTTTTTCTCAACTTCGGGTCATTCTAGTCCCACGTTTTTGACCAGCGTCGAATGAAGGCTATTTGGAAGAAGTGGAATTATGGGTTTAAAAATACAAAATAATTTTTGGATACCCATTTAAGACACACAAGTAGGTTCCCGAGCACTCGTAACATTGAGGCATTCTTTGGTCCATTTCGATCAAATTCGTATCGTTTTCGGGTTGATTCTAGTTAACCCCGAATGAAGGTGATTTTTGAAAAGAAAAATTCTTCATTTGCAAATCTGAAATCATATTTTGATACCCATTTGAGAGTTGTACACGTGGTCCTGATTATGGGAGAAGACGTGTAGTTCTTTGGCCCCTTTTTCTCAACTTTGGGTCATTCTAGTCCCAAGTTTGACCAGCCTCGAATGAAGACTATTTGGAAGAAGTGGAATTATTGGTTTAAAAATACAAAATAATTTTTTGACACCCATTTGAGAGATGAAAGTAGGTTCCCGAGCGCTCGTAACGTTGAGGCATTCTATTGCCCATTTCGATCAAACTCGTATCGTTTTAGGGTCAATTCTTGTTAACCCAGAATGAAAGTGATTTTTGAAAATTAAAACCTTTCATTTGCAAATATGAAATCATATTTGGATACCCATTTGAGAGTTGTACACATGGTCCTAATTGCGAGCGAATACATGTAGTTCTTGGGGCTCTTTTTCTCAACTTCGGGTCATTCTAAGCCCAAGTTTGACTAGCCCCAACTGAAAGCTATTTGGAAGAAGTGGAATTATGGGTTTAAAAATACAAAATAATTTTTTGATACCCATTGGAGAGATGTAAGTGGGTTCTCGTGCGCTCATAACGTTGAGGCATTCTTTGGCCCATTTCGATCAAATTCGTGTAATTTTAGGGTTGATTCTGGTTAACCCTGATTGAAATTTATTTTTTCAAAGAAAATTTCTTCATTTGCAAATATGAAATCATATTTGGATACCCATTTGAGAATTGTACACGAGGTCTCGATTGCGAGCGAAGAAGTGTAGTTCTTGGGCCCCCTTTTTTCTCAACTTCAGGTCATTCTAGTCCCAAGTTTTTGACCAGCCTTGAATGAAGGCTATTTGGAAGAAGTGGAATTATGGGTTTAAAAATAAAAAATAATTTTTGGATACCCATTTGAAAGATGTAAGTGGGTTCTTGTGCAATCGTAACGTTGAGGCATTCTTTGGCCCATTTCGATCAAATTCGTATCGTTTTAAGGTTGATTCTGGTTAACCCCGAATGAAGTTGATTTTTTTAAAGCAAATTTCTTCATATGAAAATATGAAACCATATTTAGATACCCATTTGAGAGTTGTACACGTGGTCATGATTTCGACCGAAGACGTGTAGTTCTTGGGCCCCAACTTTTGTCAACTTCGGGTCATTCTTGTCCCAAGTTTTTTACCAACCTCGAATGAAGGCTATTTGGAAGAAGTGGAATTATGGGTTTAAAAATACAAAATAATTTTTGGATAACCATTTGAGACATACAAGTGGGTTCCCGAGTGCTCGTAACGTTAAGGCATTCTTTGGCCCATTTCGATCAAATTCGTATCGTTTTAGGGTTGATTTTTGTTAACCCCAAATGAAGGTGATTTTTGAAAAGACAAATTCTTCATTTGAAAATCTGAAATCATATTTTGATACCCATTTGAGAGTTGTACATGGGGTCCCAATTGTGAGAGAAGACGTGTAGTTCTTGGGCCCCTTTTTCTCAACTTCGGGTCATTCTAGGCCCAAGTTTGACCAGCCTCGAACGAAGACTATTTGGAAGAAGCAGAATTATAAGTTTAAAAATCTAAAATAATTTTTTGATACCCATTTGAGAGATTCAAGTGGGTTCCCGAGCGCTCGTAACGTTGAGGCATTCTTTTTCCCATTTCGATCAAATTCATATTGTTTTAGGGGTGATTATGGTTAACCCCGAATGAAGGTGATTTTTGAAAAGAAAAATTCTTCATTTGCAAATATTAAATCATATTTGGATACACATTTGAGAGTTGTACATGTGGTTCTGATTTCGAGCGAAGATGTGTAGTTCATGGGCCCCTTTTTCTTAGCTTCGGGTGATTCTAGGCCCACGTTTGTCTAGCCTCGAACGAAGACTATTTGGAAGAAATGGAATTATGGGTTTAAAAATATAAAATAATTTTTTGATACCCATTTGAGAGATATAGGTGTGTTCCTGATGAAGGTGATTTTTGAAAAGAAAAATTCTTCATTTGCAAATATGAAATCATATTTGGATACCCATTTGAGAGTTGTACACTTGGTCCTAATTGCCAGTGAAGACGTGTAGTTCTTGGGCCACTTTTTCTCAACTTCCAGTCATTCCAGGACCAAGTTTTCCCAGCCTCGAATGAAGGCTATTTGGAAGAAATGGAAGTATGGGTTTAAAAATACAAAACAATTTTTTGATACCCATTTGAGAGTTGTACACGAGGTCTTGATTGCGAGCGAAGATGTGTAGTTCTTGCGCCCTCTTTTCTCGCAACTTCGGGTCATTCTAGTCCCAAGTTTTTGACCAGCCTCGAATGAAGGCTATTTGGAAGAAGTGGAATTATGGGTTTAAAAATACAAAATAATTTTTGGATACTCATTTGAGATATGTAAGTGGGTTCGCGTGCGCTCGTAACATTGAGGCATTCTTTGGCCCGTTTCGATCAAATTCGTATTGTTTTAGGGTTTTTTCTGGTTAACCCCGAAAGAAGTTGAGTTTTTTAAAGAAAAATTCTTCATTATAAAATATGAAATCATATTTAGATACCCATTCGAGATTTGTACACGTGGTCTTGATTGCAAGCGAAGACGTTTAGTTCTTGGGCCCCATTTTTTCTCAACTTCGGGTCATTATAGTCCCATGTTTTTGACCAGCGTCGAATGAAGGCTATTTGGAAGAAGTGGAATTATGGGTTTCAAAATACAAAATAATTTTTGGATACCCATACAAGTGGGTTCTCGAGATCTCGTAACGTTGAGGCATTCTTTGGTCCATTTCGATCAAATTTGTATCATTTTCGGGTTGATTCTGGTTAACCCCAAATGAAGGTGATTTTTGAAAAGACAAATTATTCATTTGTAAATCTGAAATCATATTTGGATACCCATTTGAGAGTTGTACACGTGGTCCTGATTGCGGGAGAAGCCGTGTAGTTCTTGGGCCCCTTTTTCTTAACTCCGGGTCGTACTAGGCCCAAGTTTGACCAACCTCGAACGAAGGCTATTTGGAAGAAGTGGAATTATGGGTTTAAAAATATAAAATAATATTTTGATACCCATTTGAGAGATATAGGTGGGTTCCTGAGCTCTCTCAAGATTGTGGCATTATTTCGCTAGTTTCGATCAAATTCGTATCGGTTTAGGGTTTATTTTGGTTAACCCCTAATGAAGGTGATTTTTGAAAACACAAATTCTTCATTTCCAAAGATGAAATCATTTGGATACCCATTTGAGAGTTGTACACGTTGTCTCGATTGAGGGAGAGGACATGTAGTTCTTGGGCCCCTTTTTCTCAACTTTGGGTCATTCCAGGCCCAAGTTTGACCCGCCCTGAATGAAGGCTATTTGGAGGAAGTGGAATTATGGGTTTAAAAATACAAAATAATTTTTTGATACCCATTTGAGAGATTCAAGTGGGTTCTCGAGTGCTCATAACGTTGAGGCATTCTATTTCCCATTTCGATCAAACTCGTATCGTTTTAGGTTCAATTCTTGTTAACCCCTAATTGCGAGTGAATACATGTAGTTCTTGGGTCACTTTTTTATCAACTTCAGGTCATTGTAGGCCCAAGTTTGACCAGCCCCAAATGAAGGCTATTTGGAAGAAGTGGAATTATGGGTTTAAAAATACAAAATAATATTTTGATACCCATTTGAGAGATGTAAGTGGGTTCTCATGCGCTCGTAACGTTGAGGCATTCTTTGGCCCATTTCGATCAAATTCGTATCGTTTTAGGGTTGATTTTGGTTAACCTCGAATGAAGTTGATTTTTTTAAAGAATATTTCTTCATTTGCAAATATGAAATCATATTTGGATACCCATTTGAGAGTTGTACACGAGGTCTTGATTGCGAGCGAAGACGTGTAGTTCTTTGGGCCCCCTTTTTTCTCAACTTCAGGTCATTCTAGTCCCAAGTTTTTGGCCAGCCTCCAATGAAGGCTATTTGGAAGAAGTGGAATTATGGGTTTAAAAATACAAAATAATTTTTGGATACCCATTTGAGAGATGTAAGTGGGTTCTCGTGCGCTCGTAACGTTGAGGCATTCTTTGGCCCATTTCGATAAAATTCGTATCGTTTTAGGGTTGATTCTGGTTAACCCCGAAAGAAGTTGATTTTTTTAAAGCAAATTTCTTCATTTGCAAATATGAAATAATATTTAGATACCGATTTGAGAGTTGTACACATGGTCTTGATTGTGAGTTAAGACTTGTAGTTCTTAGGCCCGCTTTTTTCTCAACTTCGAGTCATTCTAGTCCCAAGTTTTTTACCAACCTCGAATGAAGGTTATTTGGAAGAAGTGGAATTATGGGTTTAAAAATACAAAATAATTTTTGGATAACCATTTGATACATACAAGTAGGTTCCCGAGCGCTCGTAACGTTGAGGCATTCTTTCGCCCATTTTTATCAAGTTCGTATCATTTTAGGGTTGATTTTTGTTAACCCCGAATGAAGGTGATTTTTGAAAAGACAAACTCTTGATTTGCAAATCTGAAATCATATTTGGATACCCATTTGAGAGTTGTACACATTGTCCCGATTGCGGGAGAAGACGTGTAGTTCTCAGGCCCCTTTTTCTCAACTTTGGGTCATTCTAGGCCCAAGTTTGACCAACCTCGAACGAAGACTATTTGGAAGAAGTGGAATTATCGGTTTAAAAATATAGAATAATTTTTTGATACCCATTTGAGAGATGCAAGTGGGTTCCTGAGTGCTCGTAACGTTGAGGCATTCTTTTTCCCATTTTGATCAAATTCATATTGTTTTAGGGGCGATTATGGTTAACCCCGAATGAAGGTGATTTTTAAAAAGAAAAATTCTTCATTTGAAAATATTAAATCATATTTGGATACACATTTGAGAGTTGTACATGTGGTCCTGATTGCGAGTGAAGACCTGTAGTTCTCTGGCCCCTTTTTCTCAGCTTCGGGTCATTATAGGCCCAAGTTTGTCTAGCCTCGAATGAAGACTATTTGGAAGAAAAGGAATTATGGGTTTAAAAATATAAAATAATTTTGTGATACCCATTTGAGAGATATAGGTGTGTTCCCGAGATCTCGCAACGTTGAGGAATTCTTTGGCCCATTTCGATCAAATTCATATCGTTTTAGGGTTCATTCTGGTTAAACCCGAATGAAGGTGATTTTTCAAAAGCAAAATTCTTCATTTGCAAATATGAAATCATATTTGGATACCCATTTTGAGATTTGTACACGTGGTCTTGATTGCGAGCGAAGCCGTGTAGTTCTTGGGCCCCTTTTTCTCATATTCAGGTCATTTTAGGCCCAAGTTTGACTAGCTTGGAATGAAGGGTATTTGGAAGAAGTTGAATTATGGGTTTAAAAATATAAAATATTTTTTTGATACACATTTGAGAGATGCAAGTGAGTTCCCGAGATCTCGTAACGTTGAGGCATTCTTTGGTCCATTTCGATCAAATTCGTATCGTTTTAGGGTTGATTCTGTTTAATCCCGAATGAAGGTGATTTTTGAAAAGAAAAATTCTTCATTTGCAAATACGAAATCATATTTAGATACCATTTTGAGAGATGTACAGGTGGTCTTGATTGCGAGCGAAGACATGTAGTTCTTTGGCCCCCTTTTTTCTCAACTTCGGGTCATTCTAGTCCCAAGTTTTTAACCAGCGTCGAATGAAGGCTATTTGGAAGAAGTGGAATTATGGGTTTAAAAATACAAAATAATTTTTGGATACCCATTTGAGACATAGAAGTGGGTTCCCGAGCGCTCGTAACGTTGAGGCATTCTTTGGTCCATTTCGATCAAATTCGTATCGTTTTCAGGTTGATTCTGGTTAACCCCGAATGAAGGTGATTTTTGACAAGACAAATTCTTCATTTGCAAATCTGAAATCATATTTTGATACCCATTTGAGAGTTGTACATGTGGTCTTGATTGCGAGTGAAAACGTGTAGTTCTTCAGACTTTTTTCTCAACTTCGGGTCATTCTTGCCCCAAGTTTTACCAGCTCTGAATGAAGCCTATTTGGAAGAAGTGGAATTATGGGTTTAAAAATACAAAATAATTTTTTGATTTCCATTTGAGAGATGCAAGTGAGTTCTCGAGCGCTCGTAACGTTGAGGAATTCTTTTTCCCATTTCGATCAAATTCATATCGTTTTAGGGTCGATTCTGCTTTGCCCCGAATAAAGGTGATTTTTGAAAAGAAAAATTCTTCACTTGCAAATATGAAATCATATTTGGATACCCATTTGAGAGTGTATACATGTTCCTAATTGTGAGCGAAGACGTGTAGTTCTTGGGCCACTTTTTCTCAACTTCGCGTCATTCCAGGCCCAAGTTTGACAAGCTCCGAATGAAGGCTATTTAGAAGAAATGGAATTATGGGTTTAAAAATACAAAATATTTTTTTGATATCCATTTGAGACATACAAGTGGGCTCCTGAGCACTCGTAACGTTGAGGAATTCTTTGGCCCATTTTGATCAAATTCGTATCATTTTAGGGTTGATTATGTTTAACTCCGAATGAAGGTAATTTTTGAAAAGACAAATTCTTCATTTCCAAAGATGAAATCATATTTGGATATCAATTTGAGGGTTTTACATGTGGTCCCAATTGTGGGAGATGACATATAGTTCTTGGGCTGCTTTTTCTCAACTTCGGGTCATTCTAGGCCCAAGTTTGACCACCCTCGAACGAAGGCTATTTGGAAGAACTGAAATTATGGGTTTAAAAATATAAAATAAGTTTTTGATACCCATTTGATAGATATAGGTGGGTTCCCGAGATCTCGCAATGTTGAGGCATTGTTTGGCCCATTTCGATCAAATCCATATCCTTTTAGGGTTGATTATGGTTAACCCCTAATGAAAGTGATTTTTGAAAAGAAAAATTCTTCATTTGCAAATATGAAAACATATTTGGATACCCATTTGAGATTCATACACGTGGTCTTGTTTGCGAGTGAAGACGTGTAGTTCTTCGGCCCTTTTTCTCAACTTCGGGTCATTCTAGCCCCAAGTTTTACCAGCTCTGAATGAAGGTTCCCTTTTTCTCAAATACAAAATAATTTTTTGATTTCCATTTGAGAGATGCAAGTGGGTTCTCGATCACTCGTAACGTTGAGGAATTATTTTTCCCATTTCGATCAAATTCATATCGTTTTAGGGTCGATTTTGGTTTGCCCCGAATAAAGGTGATTTTTGAAAAGAAAAATTCTTCATTTGAAAATATTAAATCATATTTGGATACACATTTGAAAGTTGTACATCTAGTCCTAATTGCGAGCGAAGACGTGTAATTCTTGGGCCCCTTTTTCTCAACTTTGGGTCATTCCAGGCCCAAGTTTGACCAACCCCGAATGAAGGCTATTTGGAGGAAGTGGAATTATGGGTTTAAAAATACAAAATATTTTTTTGATATCCATTTGAGAGATGCAAGTGGTTTCCCGAGCGCTCGTAACGTTGAGGCATTCTATTGCCCATTTCGATCAAACTCGTATCATTTTAGGGTCAATTCTTGTTAACCCCGAAAAAAGGTGATTTTTGAAAATTAAAATTATTCATTTGCAAATATGAAATCATATTTGGATACCCATTTGAGAGTTGTACACATGGTCCTAATTGCGAGCAAAGATGTGTAGTTCTTGGGCCCCTTTTTCTCAACTTCAGGTCATTTTAGGCCCAAGTTTGACCAGCCCCAATGAAGGCTATTTGGAAGAAGTGGAATTATGGGTTTAAAAATACAAAATAATTTTTTGATACCCATTTGAGAGATGTAAGTGGGTTCTCGTGCGCTCGTAACGTTGAGGCATACTTTGGCCCATTTTGATCAAATTCATGTCATTTTAGGGTTGATTCTAGTTAACCCCGAATGAAGGTGATTTTTGAAAAGACACATTCTTCATTTGCAAATATGAAATCATGTTTGGATACTCATTTGAGAGTTGTACACGTGGTCACGATTGTGGGATAAGACGTGTAGTTCTTGGGCCCCAAGGTCATTCTAGGCCCAAGCTTGACCAGCCTGGAACGAAGGGTATTTGGAAGAATTTGAATCATGGGTTTAAAAATAAAAATAAAAATTTGATACCCATTTGAGAGATATAGGTGGTTTCTTGAGCTCTCGGAACGTTGAGGGATTCCTTGGCCCATTTCGATCAAATTCGTATCGTTTTAGGGTTGATTTTGGTTAACCTCGAATGAAGGTGATTTTTGAAAAGATAAATTCTTCATTTGAAAATATGAAATGATATTCGTATACCCATTTAAGAGTTGTACACGTGGTCCCGATTGCGGGAGATGATGTGTAGTTCTTCGTCCCCTTTTTTTCAACTTCGGGGCATTCTAGGCCCAAGTTTGACCAGCCTCGAACGAAGACTATTTGGAAGAAGTGGATTTATGGGTTTAAAAATATAAAATAACTTTTTTGATACCCATTTGAGAGATGAAAGTGGGTTCCCGAGCGCTCGTAACGTTGAGGCATTCTTTTTCCCATTTCGATCAAATTCATATTGTTTTAGGGGTGATTATGGTTAACCCTGAATGAAGGTGATTTTTGAAAAGAAAAATTCTTCATTTGCAAATATTAAATCATATTTGGATACACATTTGAGAGTTGTTCATGTGGTTCTGATTGCGAGCGAAGACATGTAGTTCCTGGGCCCCTTTTTCTCAGCTTTGGGTCATTCTAGGCCCACGTTTCTCTAGCCTCGAACAAAGACTATTTGGAAGAAATGGAATTATGGGTTTAAAAATATAAAATAATTTTTTGATACCCATTTGAGAGATATAGGTGTGTTCCTGAGCTCTCGCAACGTTGAGGCATTCTTTGGCCTATTTTGATCAAATTCATATCGTTTTAGGGTTGATTCTGGTTAAACCCAAATGAAGGTGATTTTTTAAAAGAAAAATTCTTCATTTGCGGATATGAAATAATATTTGGATAACCATTTTGAGATTTGTAAACGTGGTCTTGATTGCGAGCGAAGCTGTGTAGTTCTTGGGCACTTTTTTCTCAGATTCAGGTCATTCTAGGCCCAAGTTTGACTAGCCTGGAATAAAGGGTATTTGGAAAAAGTTGAATTATGGGTTTAAAAATATAAAATATTTTTTGGATACACATTTGAAAGATGCAAGTGAATTCCTGAGAGCTCGTAACGTTGAGGCATTCTTTGGCCCATTTCGATCAAATTCGTATCATTTTAGGGTTGATTATGGTTAATCCCGAATTAAGGTGATTTTTGAAAAGAAAAATTCTTCATTTGAAAATATGAAAGCATATTTGGATACACATTTGAGGCTTGTACACTTGGTTTTGATTGCGAGTGAAGACATGTTGTTCTTGGGCCCCTTTTTCTCAACTTCGGGTCATTGTAGGCCCAAGTTTGAACAGCCCCAAATGAAGGCTATTTGGAGGAAGTGGAATTATGGGTTTAAAAATACAAAATAATTTTTTGATACCCATTTGAGAGATGCAAGTGGGTTCCCGAGCGCTTGTAACGTTGAGGCATTCTTTGGCCTATTTCGATCAAATTTGTATTGTTTTAGGGTTGATTCTAGTTAACCCCGAATGAAGGTGATTTTTAAAAAGACAATTTTTTCATTTGCAAATATGAAATCATGTTTGGATACCCATTTGAGAGTTGTACACATGGTCCCGATTTTGGGAGAAGACGTGTAGTTCTTTTGCCCCAAGTTCATTCTAGGCCCAAGCTTGACCAACCTGAAATGAAGGGTATTTAGAAGAATTTGAATTATGGGTTTAAAAATAAAAAATATTTATTTGATACCCATTTAAGAGATATAGGTGGGTTCTCGAGCTCTCGCAACGTTGAGGGATTCCTTGGCCCATTTCGATCAAATTCGTATCGTTTTAGGGTTGATTTTGGTTAACCCCGAAGGAAGGTGATTTTTGAAAAGACAAATTCTTCATTTGAAAATATGAAATCATATTTGTATACCCATTTGAGATTTGTACATGTGGTCCCGATTGCGGGAGAACACGTGTAGTTTTTGGGCCCCTTTTTGTCAACTTCGGGGCATTCTAGTCCCAAGTTTGACTAGCCTCGAACGAAGATTGTTTGGAAGAAGTGGAATTATGGGTTTAAAAATATAAAATAATTTTTTGATACCCATTTGAGAGATGCAAGTGGGTTCCCAAGCGGTCATAATGTTGAGGCATTCTTTCTCCCATTTCGATCAAATTCATATTGTTTAAGGGGCGATTATGGTTAACCCCGAATGAAGGTGATTTTTTAAAAGAAAATTCTTCATTTGCAAATATTAAATCATATTTTGATACACATTTGAGAGTTATACATGTGGTTCTGATTGCGAGCGAAGACGTGTAGTTTCCGGGCCCCTTTTTCTCAGCTTCAGGTCATTCTAGTCCCACGTTTGTCTAGCCTCGAATGAAGACTATTTGGAAGAAATGGAATTATGGGTTTAAAAATATAAAATAATTTTCTGATACCCATTTGAGAGACATAGGTGTGTTCCCGAGCTCTCGCAACATTGAGGCATTCTTTGGCCCATTTCGATCAAATTCATATCGTTTTAGGGTTGATTCTGGTTAACCCCAAATGAAGGTGATTTTTGAAAAGCAAAACTCTTCATTTGCAAATATGAAATCATATTTGGATACCCATTTGAGAGTTGTACACTTGGTCCTAATTGTGAGCAAAGACGTGTAGTTCTTGGGCCACGTTTTCTCAACTTCGGGTCATTCCAAGCCAAAGTTTGACCAGCCCCGATTGAAGGCTATTTGGAAGAAATGGAATTATGGGTTTAAAATTACAAAATAATTTTTTGATACCCATTTGAGAGATGTACGTGGGTTCTCGTGCGCTCGTAACGTTGAGGCATTCGTTGGCCCATTTCAATCAAATTCGTATCGTTTTAGTGTTGATCTTGGTTAACCCCAAATGAAGTTGATTTTTTGAAAGAAAATTTCTTCATTTGAAAATATGAAATCATTTTTGGATACCCATTTGAGAGATGTACACGAGGTCTTGATTGCGAGTGAAGACGTGCAGTTCTTGGGACCCATTTTTTCACAACTTCGGGTCATTCTAGTCCAAAGTTTTTGACCAGCCTCGAATGAAGGCTATTTGGAAGAAGTGGAATTATGGGTTTAAAAATACAAAATAATTTTTGGATACCCATTTGACAGGTTTAAGTGGGTTCTCGTGCGCTCGTAACGTTGAGGCATTCTTTGGCCCATTTCGATCAAATTCATATCGTTTCAGGGTTTTTTCTGGTTAACACCGAATAAAGTTAATTTTTTTAAAGAAAATTTCTTCATTTGCAAATATGAAATCATATTTAGATACCCATTTGAGAGTTGTACATGTGGTCTTGATTGCGAGCGAAGACGTGTAGTTCTTGGGCCCCATATTTTCTCAACTTCGGGTCATTCTAGTCCCAAGTTTTTGACCAACGTCGAATGAAGGATATTTGGAAGAATTGGAATTATGGGTTTAAAAATACAAAATAATTTTTGGATGCCCATTTGAGACATATAGGTGGGTTCCCCAACACTCGTAACGTTGAGGCATTCTTTGGTCCATTTCGATCAAATTCATATCGTTTTCAGGTTGATTCTGGTTAACCCCGAATGAAGGTGATTTTTGAAAAGACAAATTCTTCATTTGAAAATCTGAAATCATATTTGGATACCCATTTGAGAGTTGTACACGTGGCCCCAATTGCGGGAGAAGACGTGTAGTTCTTGGGCCTCTTTTTCTCAACTTCGGGTCATTCTAGGACCAAGTTTGACCAGATTCGAACGAAGACTATTTGGAAGAAGTGGAATTATGGGTTTCAAAATATAAAATAATTTTTTGATACCCATTTGAGAGATGCAAGTGGGTTCTCGAGCGCTCGTAACATTGAGGCATTATTTTTCCCATTTCGATCAAATTCATATTGTTTTAGGGGCGATTATGGTTAACCCTGAATGAAGGTGATTTTTGTAAAGAAAAATTCTTCATTTGAAAATATTAAATCATATTTAGATACACATTTGAGATTTGTACACGTGGTCCTGATTGTAAGCGAAGACGTGTAGTTCTTGGGCCCCTTTTTCTCAGCTTCAGGTCATTCTAGGCCCAAGTTTGTCTAGCCTCGAATGAAGACTATTTGGAAGAAATGGAATTATGGGTTTAAAAATATAAAATAATTTTTTGATACCCACTTGAGAGATATAGGTGTGTTCCCGAGCTCTCGCAATGTTGAGGCATTCTTTGGCCCATTTTGATCAAATTCATATTGTTTTAGGGTTGATTCTGGTTAACCCCGAATGAAGGTGATTTTTGGAAAAAAAATTCTTCATTTGCAAATATGAAATCATATTTGGATACCAATTTGAGAGTTGTACACGTGGTCCTAATTGTGATGAAGATGTGTAGTTCTTGGGCCACTTTTTCTCAACTTCGGGTCATTCTAGGCCCAAGTTTGACTAGCCTCGAATGAAGGCTATTTGGAAGAAATGGAATTATGGTTTTAAAAATACAAAATATTTTTTTGATAGCCATTTGAGACATACAAGTGGGTTCCCGAGCGCTCGTAACGTTGAGGCATTCTTTGGCCCGTTTCGATCAAATCCGTATCATTTTAGGGTTGATTATGTTTAACTCCGAATGAAGGTAATTTTTGAAAAGAAAAATTATTCATTTCCAAAGATGAAATCATATTTGGATACCAATTTGAGAGTTGTACATGTGGTCCCTATTGCAGGAGAAGACATATAGTTCTTGGGCCCCTTTTTCTCAACTTCGGGTCATTCTAGGCCCAAGTTTGACCAGCTTGGAACGAAGGCTATTTGGAAGAACTAAAATTATGGGTTTAAAAATATAAAATAAGTTTTTGATACCCATTTCTTAGATATAGGTGGGTTCCCGAGATCTCGCAATGTTGAGGCATTCTTTGGCCCATTTCGATCAAATTCGTATCCTTTTAGGGTTGATTCTTGTTAACCCCGAATGAAGGTGATTTTTGAAAAGAAAAATTCTTCATTTGAAAATATGAAATCATATTTGGATACCCATTTGAGAGTTGTACACGTGGTCTTGATAGTGAGTGAAGACGTGTATTTCTTCGGCCCTTTTTCTCAACTTCGGGTCATTCTAGCCCCAAGTTTTACTAGCTCCGAATGAAGCCTATTTGGAAGAAGTGGAATTATGGGTTTAAAAATACAAAATAATTTTTTGATTTCCATTTGAGAGATGCAAGTGGGTTCTCGAGCGCTCGTAACGTTGAGGAATTCTTTTTCCCATTTCGATCAAATTCATATCGTTTTAGGGTCGATTATGGTTTGCCTCGAATAAAGGTCAATTTTGAAAAGAAAAATTCTATAATTGCAAATATTAAATCATATTTGGATACACATTTGAGAGTTGTACATGTGGTCCCGATTATGAGCGAATATGTGTAGTTATTGGGCCCCTTTTTCTCAACTTCGGGTCGTACTAGGCCCAAGTTTGACCAACCTCGAACGAAGGCTATTTGGAAGAAGTGGAATTATGGGTTTAAAAATATAAAATAAAAATTTGATAGCCATTTGAGAGATATAGGTGGGTTCCCGAGCTCTCGCAACATTAAGGCATTATTTGGCAAATTTCGATCAAATTCGTATCGGTTTAGGGTTTATTCTGGTTAACCCCGAATGAAGGTGATTTTTGAAAACACAAATTTTTCATTTCCAAAGATGAAATCATATTTGGATACCCATTTGAGAGTTGTACACGTTGTCCTAATTGAGGGAGAAGACGTGTAGTTCTTGTGTCCCTTTGTCTCAACTTTGGGTCATTCCAGGCCCAAGTTTGACCAGCCCCGAATGAAGCCTATTTGGAGGAAGTGGAATTATGGGTTTAAAAATACAAAATAAATTTTTGATACCCATTTGAGAGATGCAAGTGGGTTCCTGAGCGCTCATAATGTTGAGGCATTCTATTGCCCATTTCGATCAAACTCCTATCGTTTTTGGGTCAATTCTTGTTAACCCCGAATGAAGGTGATTTTTGAAAATTAAAATTATTCATTTGGAAATATGAAATAATATTTGGATACCCATTTGAGAGTTGTACACATGGTCCTAATTGCAAGCGAATACGTGTAGTTCTTGGGCCCCTTTTTCTCAACTTCGGGTCATTCTAGGCCCAAGTTTGACCAGCCCCAAATGAAGGCTATTTGGAAGAAGTGGAATTATGGGTTTAAAAATACAAAATAATTTTTTGATACACATTTGAGAGATGTAAGTGGGTTCTCGTGCACTCGTAACGTTGAGGCATTCTTTCGCCCATTTCGATCAAATTCGTATCGTTTTAAGGTTGATTCTGGTTAACCCTGAATGAAGATGATTTTTTTAAGCAAATTTCTTCATTTGCAAATATGAAATCATATTTGGATACCCATTTGAGAGTTGTACACGAGGTCTTGATCGCGAGCGAAGACATGTAGTTCCTGGGCCCCCTTTTTTCTCAACTTCGGGTCATTCTAGTTCCAAGTTTTTTACCAGCCTAGAATGAAGGCTATTTGGAATAGGTGGAATTATGGGTTTAAAAATAAAAAATAATTTTTGGATACCCATTTGAGAGATGTAAGTGGGTTCTCGTGTGCTCGTAACGTTGAGGCATTCTTTGGCCCATTTCGATCAAATTCGTATCGTTTTAGGGTTGATTATGGTTAACCCCGAATGAAGTTGACTTTTTTAAAGCGAATTTCTTCATTTGCAAATATGAAATCATATTTAGATACCCATTTGATATTTGTACACATGGTCTTGATTGCGAGCGAAGACGTGTAGTTGTTGGGCCCCCTTTTTTCTCAACTTCGGGTCATTCTAGTCCCAAGTGTTTTACCGACCTCGAATAAAGGCTATTTGGAAGAAGTGGAATTATGGGTTTAAAAATACAAAATAATTTTTGGATAACCATTTGAGACATACAAGTGGGTTCCTGAGCGCTCGTAACGTTGAGGCATTCTTTGGCCCATTTCGATCAAATTCGTATCGTTTTAGGGTTGATTTTTGTTAACCCCGAATGAAGGTGATTTTTGAAAAGACAAATTATTCATTTGCAAATTTGAAATCATATTTTGATACCCATTTGAGAGTTGTACATGTGGTCCTGATTGTGAGCGAAGATGTGTAGTTCTTGGGGCCCTTTTTCTCAGCTTTGGGTCATTCTAGGCCCACGTTTGTCTAGCCTCAAATGAAGACTATTCGGAAGAAATCGAATTATGGGTTTAAAAATATAAAATAATTTTTTGATACCCATTTGAGAGATATAGGTGTGTTCCCGAGCTCTCGCAACATTGAGGCATTCTTTGGCCTATTTCGATCAAATTCATATCGTTTTAGGGTTGATTCTGGTTAAAGCCAAATGAAGGTGATTTTTGAAAAGCAAAATCCTTCATTTGCAAATATAAAATCCTATTTGGATACCCATTTGAGAGTTGTACACTTGGTCCTAATTGTGAGCCAAGACGTGTAGTTCTTGGGCCACTTTTTCTCAACTTCGGGTCATTCCAGGCCCAAGTTTGACAATCCCCAAATGAAGGCTATTTGGAAGAAATGGAATTATGGGTTTAAAAATACAAAATAATTTTTTGATACCCATTTGATAGATGTAAGTGGGTTCTCGTGCGCTTGTAACGTTGAGGCATTCTTTGCCCATTTCGATCAAATTCGTATCGTTTTAGTGTTGATTCTGGTTAACCCCGAATGAAGTTGATTTTTTTAAAGCAAATTTCTTCATTTGCAAATATGAAATCATTTTTGGATACCCATTTGAGAGTTGTACATGAGGTCTTGATTGCGAGCGAAGACGTGTATTTCTTGGGGCCCCTTTTTTCGCAACTTCGGGTCATTCTAGTCCCAAGTTTTTTACCAGCCTCTAATGAAGGCTATTTGGAAGAAGTGGAATTATGGGTTTAAAAATACAAAATAATTTTTTGATACCCATTTGAGAGATGTAAGGGAGTTCTTGTGCGCTCGTAACGTTGAGGCATTCTTTGGCCCATTTCGATCAAATTCGTATCGTTTTAGGGTTTTTTCTGGTTAACCCCGATTGAAGTTGATTTTTTTAAAGAAAGTTTCTTCATTTGCAAATATGAAATCATATTTAGATACCCATTTGAGATTTGTACATGTGGTCTTGATTGCGAGTGAAGACATGTAGTTCTTGGGCCCCCTTTTTTCTCAACTTCAGGTCATTCTAGTCCCAAGTTTTTGACCAACGTCGAATGAAGGCTATTTCGAACAAGTGGAATTATGGGTTTAAAAATACAAAATATTTATTTGATACCCATTTGAGAGATGTAAGTGGCTTCACGTGCACTCGTAACGTTGAGGCATTCTTTGGCCCATTTCGATCAAATTCGTATCATTTTAGGGTTGATTGTGGTTAACCCCGAATGAAGTTGGTTTTTTTAAAGCAAATTTCTTCATTTGCAAATATGAAATAATATTTGAATACCCATTTGAGAGTTGTACATGAGGTCTTGATTGCGAACGAAGACATGTAGTCCTTGGGCCCTCTTTTTTCTCAACTTCGGGTCATTCTAGTCCCAAGTTTTTGACCAGCCTCCAATGAAGGCTATTTGGAAGAAGTGGAATTATGGGTTTAATAATAAAAAATAATTTTTGGATACCCATTTGAGAGATGTAAGTGGGCTCTCGTGCGCTCGTAACGTTGAGGCATTCTTTGGCCCATTTCGATCAAATTCGTATCATTTTAGGATTGATTCTGGTTAACCCCGAATGAAGTTGATTTTTTTAAAGAAAATTTATTCATTTGCAAATATGAAATCATATTTAGATACCCATTCGAGAGTTGTACACGTGATCTTGATTGCAAGTGAAGATGTGTAGTTCTTAGGTCCCCTTTTTTCTCAACTTCGGGTCATTCTAGTCCCAAGTTTTTTACCAACCCCGAATGAAGGCTATTTGGAAGAAGTGGAATTATGGGTTTAAAAATAGAAAATAATTTTTGGATAAACATTTGAGACATACAAGTGGCGTCCCGAGCGCTCATAACGTTGAGACAATCTTTGGCCCATTTCGATCAAATTCGTATTGTTTTAGGGTTGATTTTTGTTAACCTCGAATGAAGGTGATTTTTGAAAAGGAAAATTCTTCATTTGAAAATCTGAAATCATATTTGGATACCCATTTGAGAGTTGTACACATGGTCCCGATTGCGAGAGAAGACGTGTATTTCTTGGGACCCTTTTTCTCAACTTCGGTTCATTCTAGGCCCAAGTTTGACCAGCCTCGAACGAAGACTATTTGGAAAACGTGGAATTATGAGTTTAAAAATATAAAATAATTTTTTGATACCCATTTGAGAGATGCAAGTGGGTTCCCAAGCGCTCGTAATGTTGAGGCATTCTTTTTCCCATTTCGATCAAATTCATATTGTTTTAGGGGCGATTATGGTTAACCTCGAATGAAGGTGATTTTTGAAAAGAAAAATTCTTCATTTGCAAATAATAAATCATATTTGGATACACATTTGAGAGTTGTACACGTGGTCCTGAGTGCGAGCGAAGACGTGTAGTTCTTGGGCCCCTTTTTCTCAGCTTCGGGTCATTCTAGGCCCAAGTTTGTTTAGCCTCGAACGAAGACTATTTGGAAGAAATGGAATTATGGGTTTAAAAATATAAAATAATTTTTTGATACCCATTTGAGAGATATAGGTGTGTTCCCCAGATCTCGCAACGTTGAGGCATTCTTTGGCCCATTTCGATCAAATTCATATCGTTTTAAGGTTGATTCTGGTTAAACCCGAATGAAGGTGATTTTTGAAAAGCAAAATTCTTCATTTGAAAATATGAAATCATATTTGGATACCCATTTTGAGATTTGTACACGTGGTCTTGATTGTGAGCGAAGCCGTGTAGTTCTAGGGCCACTTTTTCTCAAATTCAGGTCATTCTAGGCCCAAGTTTGACTAGCCTGGAATGAAGGGTATTTGGAAGAAGTTGAATTATGGGTTTAAAAATATAAAATATTTTTTTGATACACATTTGAGAGATGCAAGTGAGTTCCCGAGAGCTCGTAACGTTGAGGCATTCTTTGTGCCATTTCGATCAAATTCGTATCATTTTAGGGTTGATTCTAGTTAATCCCGAATGAAGGTGATTTTTGAAAAGCAAAATTCTTCATTTGCAAATATGAAAGCATATTTCGATACCCATTTGAGACTTGTACACTTTTTCTTGATTGCGAGCGAAGACGTGTAGTTCTTGGGCCCCTTTTTCTCAACTTCGGGTCATTGTAGGCCCAAGTTTGACCAGCCCCAAATGAAGGCTATTTGGAGGAAGTGGAATTATGGGTTTAAAAATACAAAATAATTTTTTGATACCCATTTGAGAGATACAAGTGGGTTCTCGAGTGCTCGTAACGTTGAGGCATTCTTTGGCCCATTTCGATCAAATTCATATTGTTTTAGGGTTTATTTTGTTTAACCCCAAATGAAGGTGATTTTTGAAAAGACAAATTCTTCATTTGCAAACATGAAATCATGTTTGGATACCCATTTGAGAGTTGTACACGTGGTCCCGATTTTGGGGGAAGACGTGTAATTCCTTGGCCCCAAGTTCATTCTAGGCCCAAGCTTGACTAGCCTAGAACGAAGGGTATTTCGAAGAATTTGAATTATGGGTTTAAAAATAAAACATTATAATTTGATACACATTTGAGAGATATAGGTGGGATCTCGATCTCTCGCAACGTTGAGGGATTCTTTGGTCCATTTCGATCAAATTCATATCGTTTTAGGGTTGATTTTAGTTAACCCCAAATGAAGGTGATTTTTGAAAAGACAAAGTCTTCATTTGAAAATATGAAATCATATTTGTATACCCATTTGAGAGTTGTACACATGGTCCCGATTTCGCGAGAAGACGTGTATTTCTTGGGCCCCTTTTTGTCAACTTCGGGGCATTCTAGGCCCAAGATTGACCAACCTTGAACGAAGACTATTTGGAAGAAGTGGAATTATGGGTTTAAAAATATAAAATAATTTTTTCATACCCATTTAAGAGATGCAAGTGGGTTCCCGATCGCTCGTAACATTGAGGAATTCTTTTTCCCATTTCGATAGAATTCATATTGTTTTAGGGGCAATTATGGTTAACCCCGAATGAAGGTGATTTTTGAAAAGAAAAATTCTTCATTTGCAAATATTAAATCATATTTGGATACACATTTGAGAGTTGTACATGTGGTTCTGATTGCGAGCAAAGACGTGTAGTTCCTGGGCCCCTTTTTCTCAGCTTTGGGTCATTCTAGTCCCACGTTTGTCTAGCCTTGAACGAAGACTATTTGGAAGAAATGGAATTATGGGTTTAAAAATATAAAATAAATTTTTGATACCCATTTGAAAGATACAGGTGTGTTCCCAAGCTCTCGCAACGTTGAGGTATTCTTTGGCCAATTTCGATCAAATTCATATCGTTTTAGGGTTGATTCTGGTTAACCCCAAATGAAGGTGATTTTTGAAAAGAAAAATTCTTCATTTGCAAATATGAAATCATATTTGGATACCCATTTGAGAGTTATACACGTGGTCTTGTTTGCGAGTGAAGACGTGTAGTTCTTCGACCCTTTTTCTCAACTTCGTGTCATTCTAGCCCCAAGTTTTACCAGCTCTGAATGAATCCTATTTGGAAGAAGTGGAATTATGGGTTTAAAAATACAAAATAATTTTTTGATTTCCATTTGAGAGATGCAAGTGGGTTCCCGAGTGCTCGTAACGTTGAGGAATTCTTTTTCCCATTTCGATCAAATTCATATCGTTTTAGGGTCGATTCTGGTTTGCCCCGAATAAAGGTGATTTTTGAAAAGCAAAATTCTTCATTTGCAAATATTAAATCATATTTGGATACACATTTGAGAGTTGCACACGTGGTCCCGATTATGACCGAAAATGTGTAGTTCTTGGGCCCCTTTTTCTCAACTTCGGGTCGTACTAGGCCCAAGTTTGACCAACCTCGAACATAGGCTATTTGGAAGAAGTGGAATTACGGGTTTAAAAATATAAAATAATATTTTGATACCCATTTGAGAGATATATGTGGGTTCCCGAGCTCTCGCAACATTGAGGCATTATTTGGCCAATTTCGATCAAATTCGTATCGGTTTAGGGTTTATTTTGATTAACCCCGAATGAAGGTGATTTTTGAAAACACAAATTCTTCATTTCCAAAGATGAAATCATATTTGGATACCCATTTTAGAGTTGTACACATTGTCCCGATTGAGGGAGAAGACGTGTAGTTCTTGGGCCTCTTTTTCTCAACTTTGGGTCATTCTAGGCCCAAGTTTGACCAGCCCCGAAAGAAGGCTATTTGGAGGAAGTGGAATTATGGGTTTAAAAATACAAAATAATTTTTTGATATCCATTTGAGAGATGCAAGTGGGTTCCCGTGCGCTCGTATGTTGAGGCATTCTATTGCCCATTTCGATCAAACTCATATCGTTTTTGGGTCAATTCTTGTTAACCCCGAATGAAGGTGATTTTTGAAAATTAAAATTATTTATGTGCAAATATGAAATCATATTTGGATACCCATTTGAGAGTTGTACACGTGGTCCTAATTGCGAGCGAAGACGTGTAGTTCTTGGGCCCCTTTTTCTCAACTTCGGGTCATTCTAGGCCCAAGTTTGACCAGCCCCAATGAAGGCTATTTGGAAGAAGTGGAATTATGGGTTTAAAAATACAAAATAATTTTTTGATACCCATTTGAGAGATATAAGTGGGTTTTCGTGTGCTCGTAACGTTGAGGCATACTTTGGCCCATTTCGATCAAATTCGTATCATTTTAGGGTTGATTCAGGTTAACCCCGAATGAAGGTGATTTTTGAAAAGAAAAATTCTTCATTTGCAAATATGAAATCATGTTTGGATACTCATTTGAGAGTTGCACACATGGTCCCGATTGTGGGAGAAGACGTGTAGTTCTTGGGCCCCAAGGTCATTCTAGGCCCAAGCTTGACCAGCGTGGAGTGAAGGGTATTTGGAAGAATTTGAATTATGGGTTTAGAAATAAAAATTAATTATTTGATACCCATTTGAGAGATATAGGTGGGTTCTCGAGCTCTCGGAACGTTGAGGGATTCTTTGGCCCATTTCGATCAAATTCGTATCGTTTTAGGGTTGATTTTGGTTAACCCCGAATGAAGGTGATTTGTGAAAAGACAATTGCTTCATTTGAAAATATTAAATCATATTCGTATACCCATTTAAGAGTTGTACACGTGGTCCCGATTGCGGGAGATGACGTGTAGTTCCGTGTCCCCTTTTTGTCAACTTCGGGGCATTCTTGGCCCAAGTTTGACCAGCCTCGAACGAAGACTATTTGGAAGAAGTTGAATTATGGGTTTAAAAATATAAAATAACTTTTTGATACCCATTTGAGAGATGCAAGTGGGTTCTCGAGCGCTCGTAACGTTGAGGCATTCGTTTTCCCATTTCGATCAACTTCATATTGTTTTAGGGGCGATTATGGTTAATCCCAAATGAAGGTGATTTTTGAAAAGAAAAATTATTCATTTGCAAATATTAAATCATATTTGGATACACATTTGAGAGTTGTACATGTGGTTCTGATTGCGAGCGAAGACGTGTAGTTCCTAGGCCCCTTTTTCTCAACTTTGGGTCATTCTCGGCCCACGTTTGTCTAGCCTCAAACAAAGACTCTTTGGAAGAAATGGAATTATGGGTTTAAAAATATTAAAATAATTTTTTGATACCCATTTGAGAGATATAGGTGTGTTCCCGAGCACTCGCAACGTTGAGGCATTCTTTGGCCCATTTCAATCAAATTCATATCATTTTAGGGTTGATTTTGGTTAAACCTGAATGAAGGTGATTTTTGAAAAGAAAAATTCTTCATTTGCAAATATGAAATCATATTTGGATACCCATTTTGAGATTTATACACATGGTCTTGTTTGCGAGCGAAGCTGTCTAGTTCTTGGGCCCCTTTTTCTCAGATTCAGGTCATTCTAGGCCCGAGTTTGACTCTCCTGGAATGAAGAGTATTTGGAAGAAGTTGAATTATGGGTTTATAAATAAAAAATATTTTTTGGATACAAATTTGAAAGATGCAAGTGAATTCCCGAGAGCTCGTAACGTTGAGGCATTCTTTGGCCCATTTCTTCAAATTCGTATCGTTTTAGGGTTGATTTTGGTTAATCCCGATTGAAGGTGATTTTTGAAAAGAAAAAATCTTCATTTGCAAATATGAAAGCATATTTGGATACCCATTTGAGACTTGTACACTTGGTTTTGGTTGTGAGCGAAGACGTGTAGTTCTTGGGCCCCTTTTTCTCAACTTCGGGTCATTGTAGGCCCAAATTTGACCAGCCCCGAATGAAGGCTATTTGGAGGAAGTGGAATTATGGGTTTAAAAATACAAAATAATTTTTGTATACCCATTTGAGAGATGCAAGTGGGTTCCCGAGCGCTCGTAACGTTGAGGCATTCTTTGCCCCATTTCGATCAAATTCGTATCGTTTTAGGGTTGATTCTGGTTAACCCCGAATGAAGGTGATTTTTAAAAAGACATTTTTTTCATTTGCAAATATGAAATCATGTTTGGATACCCATTTGAGAGTTGTACACGTGGTCCCAATTTTGGGAGAAGACATGTAGTTCTTTTGCCTCAAGGTCATTCTAGGCCCAAGCTTGACCAGCCTGGAACGAAGGGTATTTGGAAGAATTTGAATTATGGGTTTAAAAATAAAAAATAATTATTTGATACCCATTTGAGAGATATAGGCGGGTTCTCGAGCTCTCGCAACGTTGAGGGATTCTTTGGCCCATTTCGATCAAATTCGTATCGTTTTAGGGTTGATTTTGGTTAACCCCGAATGAAGGTGATTTTTGAAAAGACAAATTCTTCATTTGAAAATATGAAATTACACGTGGTCCCAATTGCAGGAGAAGACGTGTAGTTCTTGGGGCCCTTTTTGTCAACTTCGGGGCATTCTAGGCCCAGGTTTGACCAGCCTTGAATGAAGATTGTTTGGAAGAAGTGGAATTATGGGTTTAAAAGTATAAAATAATTTTTTGATACCCAATTGAGAGATGCAAGTGGGTTCCCGAGCAGTCGTAACGTTGAGGCATTCTTTCTCCCATTTCGATCAAATTCATATTGTTTTAGGGGTGATTATGGTTAACCCCGAATGAAGATGATTTTTTAAAAGAAAAATTCTTCATTTGCAAATATTAAATCATATTTGGATACACATTTGAGAGTTGTACATGTGGTTCTAATTGCGAGCGAAGACGTGTAGTTCCTGGGCCCTTTTTCTCAGCTTCGGGTCATTCTAGTCCCACGTTTGTCTAGCCTCGAACGAAGACTATTTGGAAGAAATGGAATTATGGGTTTAAAAATATAAAATAATTTTTTGATACCCATTTGAGAGATATAGGTGTGTTCCCAAGCTCTCGCAACATAGAGGCATTCTTTGGCCCATTTCGATCAAATTCATATCATTTTAGGGTTGATTCTGGTTAACCCCAAATGAAGGTGATTTTTGAAAAGAAAAATTCTTCATTTGAAAATATGAAATCATATTTGGATACCCATTTGAGAGTTGTACACTTGGTCCTAATTGCGAGACAAGACATGTAGTTCTTGGGCCACTTTTTCTCAAATTCGGGTCATTCCAGGCCAAAGTTTGACCAGCCCCGAATCAAGGCTATTTGGAAGAAATGGAATTATGGGTTTAAAAATAGAAAATACTTTTTTATACCCATTTGAGAGATGTAAGTGGGTTCTCATGCGCTCGTAACGTTGAGGCATTCCTTGGCCCATTTCGATCATATTCGTATCGTTTTAGTGTTTATCTTGGTTAACCCCGAATGAAGTTGATTTTTTTCTTCATTTGCAAATATGAAATCTTTTTTGGATACCCATTTGAGAGATGTAAACGATGTCTTGATTGCGAGTGAAGACGTGCAGTTCTTGGGCCCCATTTTTTCACAAGTTTGGGTCATTCTAGTCCTAAGTTTTTGACCAGCCTCGAATGAAGGTTATTTGGAAGAAGTGGAATTATGGGTTTAAAAATACAAAATAATTTTTGGATACCCATTTGAGAGATGTAAGTGGGTTCTCGTGCGCTCGTAACGTTGAGGCATTCTATTGCCCATTTTGATCAAATTCATATCCTTTTAGGGTTTTTTCTGGTTAACACCGAATAAAGTTAATTTTTTTAAAGAAAAATTCTTCATTTGCAAATACGAAATCATAATTAGATACCCATTTTAGAGTTGTACACATGGTCTTGATTGCGAGCGAAGACGTGTAGTTCTCGGGCCCCATTTTTTCTCAACTTCGGGTCATTCTAGTCCCAAGTTTTTGACTAGCTTTGAATGAAGGCTATTTGGAAGAAGTGGAATTATGGGTTTAAAAAAACAAAATAATTTTTGGATACCCATTTGAGACATACAAGTGGGTTCCCGAGCGCTCGTAACGTTGAGGCATTCTTTGGTCCATTTCGATCAAATTCATATCGTTTTCGGGTTGATTCTGGTTAACCCCGAATGAAGGTGATTTTTGAAAAGACAAATTCTTCATTTGAAAATCTGAAATCATATTTGGATACCCATTTGAGAGTTGCACACGTGGCCCCGATTGTGGGAGAAGATGTGTAGTTCTTGGGCCCCTTTTTCTCAACTTCGGGTCATTCTAGGACCAAGTTTGACCAACCTCGAACGAAGACTATTTGGAAGAAGTGGAATTGTGGGTTTAAAAATATAAACAAAAATACATTAAGAACGCAATAAACAAATCCCTAGAAATAACCCACAATAATCCCAATGCCCCTAAAGACCAAAACCCGAATAGAAGTGCCTACCTTCCGTACATCCAAGGAGTAACCGATAGAATTGCAAGAGTACTCAGTAAAAAAGAGATTAACACCTCCTTCAAACCTCTTGAAACCATCAAACAGAGTATGAGATCCGTCAAAGACAAACTTAACCCTCACAATGGCAAAGGAATATAAAAAATAGAGTGCCCATGCGGTAAATGCTACATTGGTGAAACCGGTCGCTCCTTCCAAGTTAGGATAAAAGAACATGGAGCTGACATCAAGAACGAATGCATCTACACCTCCGCCCTAGCTATACACTCCATTAAAACAAGACACCATGTTCGCCTAGAAGACACCAAAATCCTCGCCAAAGAGAATCACCTCTTCAAACGTCGTATTAGAGAAGCCATTGAAATCCGTAAACATCCTAGTAACCTTAACAGAGACAGTGGGTTAGAACTGAGCGAAAACTAGCTCCCCCTGATCCACAAAAAACAACAATAATCTTTGGTAATTCTCTTATCTTATTATAAATTAATTTATTCATAAGAAAACCCCTCCCAATTAATTCTAAGACAACCTAATAACCTCTTAAATAACCTAAGAACATAATTGACTAATATCAAAAATTAACTTTGAAGTAATAAACACTTAGAATATAGATTAACAAGAAAAGAAAAAACCTATTATCTTATAAATTACTTAATACCTATAACTTAACCCTAGAACCTATTTTTCTAAATGAAGACATTAATACACAACATTAAATTAATAATAACCCATTAGTTACCTTATAACCCAAAACAAACACATTTAGAAACCCTAATATTAAACTCATAAACAAACTTTTAATTCTTCTTTTTTAACTATTTAGTTTATACCTTAACCCTAAAATAAATTAAAGAATCCACCTTTTACCTATTAACTAAACCCTAGAACATTAACTAATGATAAAATAAAAAACCCTAAATTAATAATGAACTATTATAACCTTTAATAAACAAAAATTTAATAAACCCTAGAAATATCTTAGCAATTAATTAAATTTATTAAATAATTCTACTTTAAACCTAGCTAACACTGAAAAATTTCCCACACTTCCAGTATTTATACCAGCTCTTACCTTTTTCTTAACCCAGGCTCATTGTCTTGAAGATGGATCCTGATCTGGATCTGAAACGTCAACAGTCTATTGACAACACTGTGGCTTTTCCAATCAAAACCGAAAATATAAAATAATTTTATGTTACCCATTTGAGAGATGCAAGTGGGTTCCTGGGCGCTCGTAACATTGAGGCATTATTTTTCCCATTTCGATCAAATTCATATTGTTTTAGGGGCGATTATGGTTAACCCCGAATGAAGGTGATTTTTGAAAAGAAAAATTCTTCATTTGAAAACATGAAATCATATTTGGATACCCATTTGAGAGTTGTACACGTGGTCCTAATTGTGAGCGAAGACGTGTAGTTCTTGGGCCACTTTTTCTTAACTTCGGGTCATTCCAGGCCCAAGTTTGACCAGCCTCGAATGAAGGCTATTTGGAAGAAATGGAATTATGGTTTTAAAAATACAAAATATTTTTTTGATAGCCATTTGAGACATACAAGTGGGTTCCCAAGCGCTCGTAATGTTGAGGCATTCTTTGGCCCGTTTCGATCAAATCCGTATCGTTTTAGGGTTGATTATGTTTAACTCTGAATGAAGGTAATTTTTGAAAAGACAAATTCTTCATTTCCAATGATGAAATAAGATTTGGATACCAATTTGAGAGTTGCACACATGGTCCCGATTGTGGGAGAAGACATATAGTTCTTAGGCTCCTTTTTCTCAACTTCGGGTCATTCTAGGCCCAAGTTTGACCAGCCTAGAACGAAGGCTATTTGGAAGAACTGAAATTATGGGTTTAAAAATATAAAATAAGTTTTTGATACCCATTTGATAGATATAGATGGGTGCCCGAGATCTCACAATGTTGAGGCATTCTTTGGCCCATTTCGATAAAATTCGTATCCTTTTAGGGTTGATTATGGTTAACCTCGAATGAAGGTGATTTTTGAAAAGAAAAATTCTTCATTTGCATATATGAAATCATATTTGGATACCCATTTGAGATTTGTACACGTGGTCTTGATTGCGAGTGAAGACATGTAGTTCTTCGACCCTTTTTCTCAACATCAGGTCATTCTAGCCCCAAGTTTTACCAGCTCCGAATGACGCCTATTTGGAAGAAGTGGAATCATGGGTTTAAAAATAAAAAATAATTTTTTGATTTCCATTTGAGAGATGCAAGTGGGTTCCCGAGCGCTCGTAACATTAAGGAATTCGTTTTCCCATTTCGATCAAAATCATATCGTTTTAGGGCCGATTCTGGTTTGCCTCGAATAAAGGTCATTTTTGGAAATAAAAATTCTTCATTTGCAAATATTAAATCATATTTAGATACACATTTATGAGTTGTACATGTGGCCCCGATTATGAGCGAATATGTGTAGTTATTGGGTCCCTTTTTCTCAACTTCGGGTCATACTAGGCCCAAGTTTGACCAACCTCGAACGAAGGCTATTTGGAAGAAGTGGAATTATGGGTTTAAAAATGTAAAATAATATTTTGATACCCATTTGAGAGATATGGGTGGGTTCTCGAGATCTCGCAACATTGAGGCATTATTTGGCCAATTTAGATCAAATTCGTATCAATTTAGGGTTTATTCTAGTTAACCCCGAATGAAGGTGATTTTTGAAAACACAAATTCTTCATTTCCAAAGATGAAATCATCTTTGGATACCCATTTGAGAGTTGTACACGTTGTCCCAATTGAGGGAGAGGACGTGTAGTTCTTGGGTCCCTTTGTCTCAATTTTGGGTCATTCCAGGCCCAAGTTTGACCAACCCCGAATGAAGGCTATTTGGAGGAAGTGAAATTATTGGTTTAAAAATACAAAATATTTTTTTGATATCCATTTGAGAGATGCAAGTGGGTTCCTGAGCGCTCGTAACGTTGAGGCATTCTATTTCCCATTTCGATCAAACTCGTATCATTTTTGGGTCAATTCTTGTTAACCCCGAATGAAGGTGATTTTTGAAAATTAAAATTATTCATTTACAAATATGAAATAATATTTGGATACCCATTTGAGAGTTGTACACATGGTCCTAATTGCGAGCGAAGACGTGTAGTTCTTGGGCCCCTTTTTTTCAACTTCGGGTCATTGTAAGCCCAAGTTTGACCAGCCCCGAATGAAGGCTATTTAGAGGAAGTGGAATTATGGTTTTAAAAATACAAAATAATTTTTTGATACCCATTTGGGAGATACAAGTGGGTTCCCGAGCGCTCGTAACGTTGAGGCATTCTTTGGCCCATTTCAATCAAATTCGTATCGTTTTAGGGTTGATTTTGTTTAACCACGAATGAAGATGATTTTTGAAAAGACAAATTCTTCATTTGCAAATATGAAATCATGTTTGGATACCCATTTGAGATTTGTACACGTGGTCCCGATTGTGGGAGAAGATGTGTAGTTCTTGGGCCCCAAGGTCATTCTAGGCCCAAGCTTGACCAGCGTGGAACTTAGGGTATTTGGAAAAATTTGAATTGTGGATTTAAAAAAAAATAATTATTATTTGATACCCATTTGAGAGATATAGGTGGGTTCTCGATCTCTCGCAACGTTGAGGGATACTTTGGTCCATTTCGATCAAATTCGTATTGTTTTAGGGTTGATTTTGGTTAACCCCGAATGAAGGTGATTTTTGAAAAGACAAATTCTTTATTTGAAAATATGAAA
>JASDQU010739952.1:75072-87372 GCA_032191745.1 Picea mariana
TGGTTAACCCCGAATGAAGGTGATTTTTGAAAAGACAAATTCTTCATTTGCAAATCTGAAATCATATTTGGATACCCATTTGAGAGTTGTACACGTGGTCCCAATTGCGGGAGAAGACGTGTTTTTCTTGGGCCCCTTTTTCTCAACTTCGGGTCATTCTAGGCCCAAGTTTGCCCAGCCTCGAATGAAGACTATTTGGAAGAAGTGGAATTATGGGTTTAAAAATATAAAATAATTTTTTGATACCCATTTGAGATATGCAAGTGGGTTCCCGAGCGCTCGTAACGTTGAGGCATTCTTTTTCCCATTTCGATCAAATTCATACTGTTTTAGGGGCAATTATGGTTAACCCCGAATGAAGGTGATTTTTGAAAAGAAAAATTCTTCATTTGCAAATATTAAATCATATTTGGATACACATTTGAGATTTGTACATGTGGTCCTAATTGCAAGCGAAGACGTGTAGTTATTGGGCCCCTTTTTTCTCAGCTACGGGTCATTCTAGGCCCAAGTTTGTCTAGCCTCAAACGAAGACTATTTGGAAGAAATGGAATTATGGGTTTAAAAATATAAAACTATTTTTTGATACCCACTTGAGAGATATAGGTCTATTCCCGAGCTCTTGCAACGTTGAGGCATTCTTTGGCCTATTTCGATAAAATTCATATCGTTTTAGGGTTGACTCTGGTTAACCCAGAATGAAGGTGATTTTTGAAAAGAAAAATTCTTCACTTGCAAATATGAAATCATATTTGGATACCCATTTGAGAGTTGTACACGTGGTCCTAATTGTGAGAGAAGACGTGTAGTTCTTGGACCACTTTTTCTCAACTTCGGGTCATTCTAGTCCCAAGTTTTTGACCAGCCTCAAATGAAGGCTATTTGGAAGAAGTGGAATTATGGGTTTAAAAATACAAAATAATTTTTGGATACCCATTTGAGAAATGTAAGTGGGTTCTCGTGCGCTTGTAATGTTGAGGCATTCTTTGGCCCATTTCGATCAAATTCATATCATTTTAGGGTTGATTATGGTTAACCTCAAATGAAGTTTATTTTTTTAAAGAAAATCTCTTCATTTGCAAATATGAAATCATATTTAGATACTGATTTGAGAGTTGTACATGTGGTCTTGATTACGAGTGAAGACGTGTAGTTCTTGGGCCCCCTTTTTTCTCAACTTCGGGTCATTCTAGTCCCAAGTTTTTTACCAACCTCGAATGAAGGTTATTTGGAAGAAGTGGAATTATGGGATTAAAAATACAAAATAATTTTTGGATAACCATTTGAGACATACAAGTAGGTTCTCGAGCGCTTGTAACGTTAAGGCATTCTTTGGCCCATTTCGATCAAATTCGTATCGTTTTAGGGTTGATTTTTGTTAACCCTGAATGAAGGTGATTTTTGAAAAGACAAATTCTTCATTTGCAAATTTGAAATCATATTTGGATACCCATTTGAGAGTTGTACACGTGGTCCCGATTGCGGGAGAAGACGTGTAGTTCTTGGGCCCCTTTTTCTCAACTTCGGGTCATTCTAAGCCCAAGTTTGACCAGCCTCGAACGAAGACTATTTGGAAGAAGTAGAATTATGGGTTTAAGAATATAAAACAATTTTTTGATACCCATTTGAGAGATGCAAGTGGGTTCCCGAGCACTCATAACGTTGAGGCACTCTTTTTCCCATTTCGATCAAATTCATATTGTTTTAGGGGCGATTATGGTTAACCCCGAATGAAGGTGACTTTTAAAAAGAAAAATTCTTCATTTGCAAATATTAAATCATATTTAGATACACATTTGAGAGTTGTACATGTGGTCCTGATTGCGAGTGAAGACGTGTAGTTCTTGGGGCCCTTTTTCTCAGCTTCGGGTGATTCTAGGCCCAAGTTTGTCTAGCCTCAAACGAAGACTATTTGGAAGAAATGGAATTATGGGTTTAAAAATATAAAATAATTTTTTGACACCCATTTGAGAGATATAGGTGTGTTCATGAGATCTCGCAACATTGAGGCATTCTTTGGCCCATTTTAATCAAATTCATATCGTTTTAGGGTTGATTTTGGTTAAACCCGAATGAAGGTGATTTTTCAAAAGCAAAATTCTTCATTTGAAAATATGAAATCATATTTGGATACCCATTTTGAGATTTGTACACGTGGTCTTGATTGCGAGCGAAGCCGTGTAGTTCTTGGGCCCCTTTTTCTCAGTTTCAGGTCATTCTAGGCCCAAGTTTGACTAGCCTGTAATGAAGGGTATTTGGAAGAAGTTGAATTATGGGTTTAAAAATATAAAATATTTTTTTGATACACATTTGAGAGATGCAAGTGAGTTCCCAAGAGCTCGTAACGTTGAGGCATTCTTTGGCTCATTTCGATCAAATTCGTATCGTTTTAGGGTTGATTCTGGTTAATCCCGAATGAAGGTGATTTTTGAAAAGCAAAATTCTTCATTTGCAAATATGAAATCATATTTAGATACCCGTTTGAGACTTGTACACATTGTCTTGATTGCGAGCGAAGACGTGTAGTTCTTGGGCCCCCTTTTTTCTCAACTTCGGGTCATTCTAGTCACTTTTTAACCAGTGTTGAATGAAGGCTATTTAGAAGAAGTGGAATTATGGGTTTAAAAATACAAAATAATTTTTGGATACCCATTTGAGACATACAAGTGGGTTCTTGAGCGCTCGTAACGTTGAGGCATTCTTTGGTCCATTTCGATCAAATTCGTATTGTTTTTGGGTTGATTTTGGTTAACCCCGAATGAAGGTGATTTTTGAAAAGACAAATTCTTCATTTGCAAATCTGAAATCATATTTGGATACCCATTTGAGAGTTGTACACGTGGTCCCAATTGCGGGAGAAGACGTGTTTTTCTTGGGCCCCTTTTTCTCAACTTCGGGTCATTCTAGGCCCAAGTTTGCCCAGCCTCGAATGAAGACTATTTGGAAGAAGTGGAATTATGGGTTTAAAAATATAAAATAATTTTTTGATACCCATTTGAGATATGCAAGTGGGTTCCCGAGCGCTCGTAACGTTGAGGCATTCTTTTTCCCATTTCGATCAAATTCATACTGTTTTAGGGGCAATTATGGTTAACCCCGAATGAAGGTGATTTTTGAAAAGAAAAATTCTTCATTTGCAAATATTAAATCATATTTGGATACACATTTGAGATTTGTACATGTGGTCCTAATTGCAAGCGAAGACGTGTAGTTATTGGGCCCCTTTTTTCTCAGCTACGGGTCATTCTAGGCCCAAGTTTGTCTAGCCTCAAACGAAGACTATTTGGAAGAAATGGAATTATGGGTTTAAAAATATAAAACTATTTTTTGATACCCACTTGAGAGATATAGGTCTATTCCCGAGCTCTTGCAACGTTGAGGCATTCTTTGGCCTATTTCGATAAAATTCATATCGTTTTAGGGTTGACTCTGGTTAACCCAGAATGAAGGTGATTTTTGAAAAGAAAAATTCTTCACTTGCAAATATGAAATCATATTTGGATACCCATTTGAGAGTTGTACACGTGGTCCTAATTGTGAGAGAAGACGTGTAGTTCTTGGACCACTTTTTCTCAACTTCGGGTCATTCTAGTCCCAAGTTTTTGACCAGCCTCAAATGAAGGCTATTTGGAAGAAGTGGAATTATGGGTTTAAAAATACAAAATAATTTTTGGATACCCATTTGAGAGATGTAAGTGGGTTCTCGTGTGCTCGTAACGTTGAGGTTTTCTTTGGCCCATTTCGATCAAATTCATATCGTTTTAGGGTTTTTTCTGGTTAACCCCGAATGAAGTTGATTTTTTTAAAGAAAATTTCTTCATTTGCAAATATGAAATCATATTTAGATACCCATTTTAGAGTTGTACACGTGGTCTTGATTGCGAGCGAAGACGTGTAGTTGTTGGGCCCCCTTTTTTCTCAACTTCGGGTCATTCTAGTCCCAAGTTTTTGACCAGCCTCAAATGAAGGCTATTTGGAAGAAGTGGAATTATGGGTTTAAAAATAAAAAATAATTTTTGGATACCCATTTGAGACATACAAGTGGGTTCTCGAGCGCTCGTAACGTTGAGGCATTCTTTGGTCTATTTCGATCAAATTCGTATTGTTTTCGGGTTGATTCTGGTTAACCCCGAATGAAGGTGATTTTTGAAAAGACAAATTCTTCATTTGCAAATCTGAAATCATATTTGGATACCCATTTGAGAGTTGTACACGTGGTCCCAATTGCGGGAGAAGACGTGTTTTTCTTGGGCCCCTTTTTCTCAACTTCGGGTCATTCTAGGCCCAAGTTTGCCCAGCCTCGAATGAAGACTATTTGGAAGAAGTGGAATTATGGGTTTAAAAATATAAAATAATTTTTTGATACCCATTTGAGATATGCAAGTGGGTTCCCGAGCGCTCGTAACGTTGAGGCATTCTTTTTCCCATTTCGATCAAATTCATACTGTTTTAGGGGCAATTATGGTTAACCCCGAATGAAGGTGATTTTTGAAAAGAAAAATTCTTCATTTGCAAATATTAAATCATATTTGGATACACATTTGAGATTTGTACATGTGGTCCTAATTGCAAGCGAAGACGTGTAGTTATTGGGCCCCTTTTTTCTCAGCTACGGGTCATTCTAGGCCCAAGTTTGTCTAGCCTCAAACGAAGACTATTTGGAAGAAATGGAATTATGGGTTTAAAAATATAAAACTATTTTTTGATACCCACTTGAGAGATATAGGTCTATTCCCGAGCTCTTGCAACGTTGAGGCATTCTTTGGCCTATTTCGATAAAATTCATATCGTTTTAGGGTTGACTCTGGTTAACCCAGAATGAAGGTGATTTTTGAAAAGAAAAATTCTTCACTTGCAAATATGAAATCATATTTGGATACCCATTTGAGAGTTGTACACGTGGTCCTAATTGTGAGAGAAGACGTGTAGTTCTTGGACCACTTTTTCTCAACTTCGGGTCATTCCAGTCCCAAGTTTGACCAACCCTGAATGAAGGCTACTTTGAGACATACAAGTGGGTTCCCGAGCGCTCGTAATGTTGAGGCATTCTTTGGCCCGTTTCGATCAAATCCATATTGTTTTAGGGTTGATTATGTTTAACTCCGAATCAAGGTAATTTTTGAAAAGACAAATTCTTCATTTCCAAAGATGAAATCATATTTGGATACCAATTTGAGAGTTGTACACATGGTCCCGATTGTGGGAGAAGAGATATAGTTCTTGGGCCCCTTTTTCTCAACTTCGGGTCATTCTAGGCCCAAATTTTACCAGCCTATTTGGAAGAAGTGGAATTATGGGTTTAAAAATACAAAATAATTTTTTGATTTCCATTTGAGAGTTTCAAGTGGGTTCTCGAGTGCTCGTAACATTGAGGAATTCTTTTTCCCATTTCGATCAAATTCATATCGTTTTAGGGTCAATTATAGTTTGCCTTGAATAAAGGTGATTTTTGAAAAGCAAAATTCTTCATTTGCAAATATTAAATCATATTTGGATACACATTTGAGAGTTGTACAGTGGTCCTGATTATGAGCGAAGATGTGTAGTTCTTGGGGCCCTTTTCCTCAACTTTGGGTCGTACTAGGCCCAAGTTTGACCAACCTCGAACGAAGGCTATTTGGAAGAAGTGGAATTATGGGTTTAAAAATATAAAATAATATTTTGATACCCATTCGAGACATATAGGTGTGTTCCTGAGCTCTCACAACATTGAGGCATTATTTGACCAATTTCGATCAAATTCGTATCGGTTTAGGGTTTATTCTGGTAAACCCCGAATGAAGGTGATTTTGGAAAACACAAATTCTTCATTTCCAAAGATGAAATCATATTTGGATACCCATTTGTGAGTTATACACGTTATCTCGATTCAGGAAGAAGACATGTAGTTCTTGGGCCTCTTTTTCTCAACTTTGGGTCACTCCAAGCCCAAGTTTGACCAGCCCCGAAAGAAGGCTATTTGGAGGAAGTGGAATTATGGGTTTAAAAATACAAAATAATTTTTTGATACCCATTTGAGAGATGCAAATGGGTTCCCGAGCGCTCATAATGTTGAGGCATTCTATTGCCCATTTTATCAAACTCGTATCGTTTTAGGGTCAATTCTTATTAACCCCGAATGAAGGTGATTTTTGAAAATTAAAATTATTCATTTGCAAATATGAAATCATATTTTGATATACCCATTTGAGAGTTGTACACGTGGTCCTAATTGCAAGCGAAGACGTGTAGTTCTTGGGGCCCTTTTTCTTAACTTCGGGTCATTCTAGGCCCAAGTTTGAGCAGCCCCAAATGAAGGCTATTTGGAAGAAGTGGAATTATGGGTTTAAAAATACAAAATAATTGTTTGATATCCATTTGAGAGATGTAAGTCGGTTCTCGTGCGCTCGTAACGTTGAGGCATTCTTTGGCCCATTTCGATCAAATTCGTATCATTTTAGGGTTGATTCTGGTTAACCGCAAATGAAGTTGATTTTTTTAAAGCACATTTCTTCATTTGCAAATATGAAATCATATTTGAATACCCATTTGAGAGTTGTACATGAGGTCTTGATTGCGAGTGAAGACGTGTAGTTCTTCGGCCCCGTTTTTTCTCAACTTCGGGTCATTCTAGTCCCAAGTTTTTGACCAGCCTCCAATGAAGGCTATTTGGAAGAAGTGGAATTATGGGTTTAAAAATAAGAAATAATTTTTGGATACCCATTTGAGATATGTAAGTGGGTTCTCATGCGCTCGTGACATTGAGGTATTCTTTGGCCCATTTCGATCAAATTCGTATCGTTTTAGGGATGATTCTGGTTAACCCCGAATGAAGTTAATTTTTTAAAGAAAATCTCTTCATTTGCAAATATGAAATCATATTTAGATACCCATTCAAGAGTTGTACACATGGTCTTGATTGCGAGCGAAGACGTGTAGTTCTTGGGCCCCCTTTTTTCTAAACTTTGGGTCATTCTAGACCCAAGTTTTTTACCAACCTCAAATGAAGGCTATTTGGAAGAAGTGGAATTATGGGTTTAAAAATACAAAATAATTTTTGGATAACCATTTGAGACATACAAGTGGCTTCCCGAGCACTCATAACGTTGAGGCATTCTTTGGCCCATTTCAATCAAATTCGTATCATTTTAGGGTTGATTTTTGTGAACCCCGAATGAAGGTGATTTTTGAAAAGACAAATTCTTCATTTGCAAATCTGAAATCATACTTGGATACCCATTTGAGAGTTGTACACATGGTCCCGACTGCGAGAGAAGACGTGTAGTTCTTGGGCCCCTTTTTCTAAACTTCGGGTCATTCTAGGCCCAAGTTTGACCAGCCTCGAACGAACACTATTTGGAAAAAGTGGAATTATGGGTTTAAAAATATAAAATAATTTTTTGATACCCATTTGAGAGATGCAAGTGGGATCCCGAGCGTTCGTAACGTTGAGGCATTCTTTTTCCCATTTCGATCAAATTCATATTGTTTTAGGGGCGATTATGGTTAACCCCAAATGATGGTTAACCCCGAATGAAGGTGATTTTTGAAAAGAAAAATTCTTCATTTGCAAATATTAAATCATATCTGGATACACATTTGAGAGTTGTACATGTGGTTCTGAGTGCGAGCGAAGACGTGTAGTTCTTGGGCCCCTTTTTCTCAGCTTCGGGTCATTCTAGGCCCAAGTTTGTCTAACCTCGAACGAAGACTATTTGGAACAAATGGAATTATGGGTTTTAAAATATAAAATAATTTTTTGATACGCATTTAAGAGATGCAAGTGGGTTCCCGAGCACTCGTAACGTTGAAGAATTCTTTTTCCCATTTTGATCAAATTCATATTGTTTTAGGGGCCATTATGGCTAACCCCGAATGAAGGTGATTTTTGAAAAGAAAAATTCTTCATTTGCAAATATTAAATCATATTTGGATGCACATTTGAGAGTTGTACATGTGGTTCTGATTGCAAGCGAAGACGTGTAGTTCCTGGGCCGCTTTTTCTTAGCTTCGGGTCATTCTAGGCCCACGTTTGTCTAGCCTCGAACGAAGACTATTTGGAAGAAATGGAATTATGGGTTTAAAAATATAAAATGAATTTTTGATACCCATTTGAGAGATATAGGTGTGTTCCCAAGCTCTCACAACGTTGAGGCATTCTTTGTCCCATTTCGATCAAATTCATATCGTTTTAGGGTTGACTCTTGTTAACCCCAAATGAAGGTGATTTTTGAAAAGCAAAATTCTTCATTTGCAAATCTGAAATCATATTTGGATACCCATTTGAGAGTTGTACACTTGGTCCTAATTTCGAGCGACGACATGTAGTTCTTGGGCCACTTTTTCTCAACTTCGGGTCATTCCAGGCCCAAGTTTAACCAGCCCCGAATGAAGGCTATTTCAAAGAAATGGAATTATGGGTTTAAAAATACAAAATAATTTTTTGATACCCATTTGAGAGATGTAAGTGGGTTCTTATGCGCTCGTAACGTTGAGGCATTCTTTGGCCCATTTCGATCAAATTCGTATTGTTTTAGTGTTGATTCTGGTTAACCCAGAATGAATTTGATTTTTTTAAAGAAAATTTCTTCATTTGAAAATATGAAATCATTTTTGGATACCCATTTGAGAGTTGTACACGAGGTCTTGATTGCAAGCGAAGACATGTAGTTCTTGGGACCCCTTTTTTCGCAACTTCGGGTCATTCTAGTCCCAAGTTTTTGACCAGCCTCGAATGAAGGCTATTTGGAAGAAGTGGAATTATGGGTTTAAAAATACAAAATAATTTTTGGATACCCATTTGAGAGATGTAAGTGGCTTCTCGTGCGCTCGTAACGTTGAGGCATTCTTTGGCCCATTTCCATCAAATTCATATCGTTTTAGGGTTTTTTCTGGTTAACCCCGAATGAAGCTGATTTTTTTAAAGAAAATTACTTCATTTGTGAATATGAAATCATATTTAGATACCCATTTTAGAGTTGTACACGTGGTCTTAATTGCGAGCGAAGACGTGTAGTTCTTGGGCCCCCTTTTTTCTCAACTTCGGGTCATTCTAGTCCCAAGATTTTGACCAGCGTCGAATGAAGGCTATTTGGAAGAAGTGGAATTATGGGTTTAAAAATACAAAATAATTTTTGGATACCCATTTGAGACATACAAGTGGGTTCCCGAGCGCTCGTAACGTTGAGGCATTCTTTGGTCCATTTCGATCAAATTCATATCGTTTTCGGGTTGATTATGGTTAACCACGAATGAAGGTGATTTTTGAAAAGACAAATTCTTCATTTGCAAATCTGAAATCATATTTGGATACCCATTTGAGAGTTGTACACATGGTCCCGATTGCAGGAGAAGACATGTAGTTCTTGGGCCCCTTTTTCTCAACTTCGGGTCATTCTAGGACCAAGGTTGACCAGCCTCGAACGAAGACTATTTGGAAGAAGTGGAATTATGGGTTTAAAAATATAAAATAATTTTTTGATACCCATTTGAGAGATGCAACTGGGTTCCTGAGCACTCGTAACGTTGAGGCATTATTTTTCCCATTTTGATCAAATTCATATTGTTTTAGGGGCGATTATGGTTAACCCTAAATAAAGTTGATTTTTGAAAACAAAAATTCTTTATTTGCAAATATTAAATCATATTTGGATACACATTTGAGAGTTGTACACATGGTCCTGATTGTGAGCGAAGACATGTAGTTCTTGGGCTCCTTTTTCTCAGCTTCCGGTCATTCTAGGCCCAAGTTTGTCTAGCCTCGAACAAAGACTATTTGGAAGAAATGGAATTATGGGTTCGAAAATATAAAATAATTTTTTGATACCCACTTGAGAGATATAGGTGTGTTCCCGAGCTCTCGCAACGTTGAGGCATTCTTTGGCCCATTTCGATCAAATTCATATCATTTTAGGGTTGATTCTGGTTAACCCCGAATGAAGGTGATTTTTGAAAAGAAAAATTCTTCATTTGCAAATATGAAATCACATTTGGATACCCATTTGAGAGTTGTACACGTGGTCCTAATTGTGAGCGAAGACGTGTAGTTCTTGGGCCAGTTTTTCTCAACTTCGGGTCATTCCAAGCCCAAGTTTGACCAGCCTCGAATTAAGGCTATTTGGAAGAAATGGAATTATGGGTTTAAAAATACAAAATATTTTTTTGATAGCCATTTGAGACATACAAGTAGGTTCCAGAGCGCTCGTAACGTTCAGCCATTTTTTGGCCCGTTTCAATCAAATCCGTATCGTTTTAGGGTTGATTATGTTTAACTCTGAATAAAGGTAATTTTTGAAAAGAAAAATTCTTCATTTCCAAAGATGAAATCATATTTGGATACCAATTTAAGAGTTGTACACGTGGTCCCAATTGCAGGAGAAGACATATAGTTCTTGGGCCCCTTTTTCTCAACTTCGGGTCATTCTAGGCCCAAGTTTGACCAGCCTTGAACGAAGGCTATTTGGAAGAACTGAAATTATGGGTTTAAAAATATAAAATAATTTTTTGATACCCATTTCCATTTGAGAGATAAAAGTGGGTTCTCGAGCGCTCGTAACGTTGAGGAAATTTTTTTCCCATTTCGATCAAATTCATATTGTTTTAAGGTCGATTCCGGTTTGCCCCGAATAAAGGTGATTTTTGAGAAGCAAAATTCTTCATTTACAAATATTAAATCATATTTGGATACACATTTGAGAGTTGTACACGTGGTCCCGATTATGAGCGAAGATGTGTAGTTCTTGGGACCCTTTTTCTCAACTTCAGGTCATACTAGGCCCAAGTTTGAAAAATCTTGAACGAAGGCTATTTGGAAGACCTGGAATTATGAGTTTAAAAATATAAAATAATATTTTGATACCCATTTGAGAGATATAGGTGGGGTCCCGAGCTCTCGCAACATTGAGGCATTATTTCTCCAATTTCGATCAAATTCATATCGGTTTAGGGTTTATTCTGGTTAACCCCGAATGAAGGTGATTTTTGAAAACACAAATTCTTCATTTCCAAAGATGAAATCATATTTGGATACCCATTTGAGAGTTGTACACGTTGTCCCGATTGAGGGAGAAGACGTGTAGTTCTTGGGTCCCTTTGTCTTAAATTGGGTCATTCCAGGCCCAAGTTTGACCAACCCCGAATGAAGGCTATTTGGAGGAAGTGGAATTATGGGTTTAAAAATACAAAATATTTTTTTGATACCCATTTGAGAGATGCAAGTGGGTTCCTAAGTGCTCGTAACGTTGAGGCATTCTATTTCCCATTTCGATCAAACTCGTATCGTTTTAGGGTCAATTCTTGTTAACCCCAAATGAAGGTGATTTTTGAAAATTAAAATTATTCATTTGCAAATATGAAATCATATTTGGATACCCATTTGAGAGTTGTACATGTGGTCCTAATTGCGAGCGAAAATGTGTAGTTCCTGGACCCCTTTTTCTCAACTTTGGTTCATTCTAGGCCCAAGTTTGACCAGCCCCAAATGAAGGCTATTTGGAAGAAGTGGAATTATGGGTTTAAAAATACAAAATAATTTTTTGATACCCATTTGAGAGATGTAAGTGGGTTTGAGTGCACTCGTGACATTGAGGCATTCTTTGGCCCATTTTGATCAAATTCGTATCGTTTTAGGGTTGATTATGGTTAACGCCGAATGAAGTTGATTTTTTTAAAGAAAATTTCTTCATTTGCAAATATTAAATCATATTTGGATACCCATTTGAGAGTTGTACACGATGGCTTGATCGCGAGCGAAGACATGTAGTTCTTGGGCCCCCTTTTTTCTCAACTTCGGGTCATTCTAGTCCCAAGTTTTTGACCAGCCTCAAATGAAGGCTATTTGGAATAAGTGGAATTATGGGTTTAAAAATAAAAAATAATTTTTGGATACCCATTTGAGAGATGTAAGTGGGTTCTCGTGCGCTCGTAATGTTGAGGCATTCTTTGGCCCATTTCGATCAAATTCATATCGTTTTAAGGTTAATTTTTGTTAACCCCGAATGAAGGTGATTTTTGAAAAGACAAATTCTTCATTTACAAATCTGAAATCATATTTGGATACCCGTTTGAGAGTTGTACACGTGGTCCTGATTGTGAGAGAAGACGTGTAGTTGTTGGGCCCCTTTTTCTCAACTTCGGATCATTGTAGGCCCAAGTTTGACCAGCCCCAAATGAAGGCTATTTGAGAGATACAAATTAATTTTTTGATACACATTTGAGAGATACAAGTGGGTTCCCGAGTGCTCGTAACGTTGAGGCATACTTTGGCCCATTTCGATCAAATTCGTATCGTTTTAGGGTTGATTCTGGTTAACCCCGAATGAA